>JANFPS010000035.1:0-140809 GCA_024703675.1 Drosophila nebulosa
CCACTTTTCGAGAAAATCGTGAATTCGTAAAACTAAGTAATCTGGCAAATTTAAGTTCGATCCCGGCACAATCTCAACTTTTCCGTGCTCTAACTTTCCCAATTTTGGGACGATTTGAAAACGCAACATACCAGTTAGTAGCTCATCCAGTTTACCTTCATTTGTCATTCAAACCTAGAAAACTCATTTGAACCCACTTTCGAAAAAATCGTGAATTCGTAAAACTAAGTAATCTGGCGAATTTAAGTTCGATACTTGCAAAATCTCAACTTTTCCGTGCTCTAATTTTGGCAATTTTGGGACGATTTGAAAAAGCAACGATCAGTTAGAAGCTCATCCATTTACCTTAATTTGTCATGTAAACCTAGAAAACCCATTTTGAAACCACTTTTCAAAAAAATCGTGAATTTGTAAAATTTAAATAATCTGGCGAATTTAAGTTCGATACTGGCAAAATTTGAACTTTTTCGTGCTCTAATTTTGGCAATTTTGGGACGATTTGAAATAACAACAATGAGTTACTAGCTCATCCAGTTTACATTAATTTGTCATTTAAACCTAGAAAACCCATTTTGAAACCACTTTTCGAGAAAATCGTAAATTCCTTAAAACTAACTAGTCTAGCGAACTTAAGTTCGATCCTGGCACAATCTTAACTTTGCCGTTGTCTAACTTTGACAATTTTGGACGATTTGAAAACGTAACGTATCAGTTAGTAGCTCTTCCAGTTAACCTTATTTGTCATTCAAACCTAGAAAACTCATTATGAACCCACTGTTCGAGAAAATCGTGAATTCGTAAAAATTAATTAATTTGGCGAACTTAAGTTCGATCCCGGCACAATCTCAACTTTGCCGTGGTCTAAATTTCCCAATTTGGGGACGATTTGAAAACGCAACGTATCAGTTAGTAGCTCGTTCAGTTTACATTTATTTGTCATTCAAGCTTAGACAACTGATTTTGAACCCACTTTTCAAAAAAATCGTGAATTTGTAAGATTTAAATAATCTGGCGAATTTAAGTTCGATACTGGCAAAATTTGAACTTTTCCGTGCTCTAATTTTGGCAAATTTGGGACGATTTGAAAAAGCAACAATGAGTTACTAGCTCATCCAGTTTACCTTAATTTGTCATTAAACCTAGAAAACCCAATTTGAAACCACTTTTCGAGAAAATCGAAAATCCTTAAAACTAAGTTATCTAGCGAATTAAGTTCGATCCCGGCACAATCTCAACTTTGCCGTGCTCTAACTTTGGCGATTTTGGGACGATTTGAAAACGCAACTTATCAGTTAGTAGCTCTTCCGGTTAACCTTAATTTGTCATTGAAACCTAGAAAACTCATTATGAACCCACTGTTCGAGAAAATCGTGAATTCGTAAAAACTAAGTAATTTGGCGAACTTAAGTTCGATCCCGGCACAATCTCAACTTTGCCGTGCTCTAACTTCCCAATTTTTGAAAAGATTTAAACCTAGAAAACTGATTTTGAACCCACTTTTCGAGAAAATCGTGAATTCGTAAAAATTAAGTAATTTGGCGACCTTAAGTTCGATCTCGGCACAATCTCAACTTTCCGTGCTCTAACTTTGGCAATTTTGGGACGATTTGAAAACGCAACATACCAGTTAGTAGCTCATCCAGAAAACTCATTTTGAACCCACTTTTCAAAAAAATCGTGAATTCGTAAGAATTAAAATATATGGCGAATTTAAGTTCGATACTAGAAAAATTTTCACTTTTCCGTGCTCTAATTTTAGCGATTTTGGGATGATTTGAAAAAGCAACGATCAGTTAGTAGCGTATTCAGCTACATTTATTTGTCATTCAATTCTAGAAAGCTGAATTTAACCGGTTAACCTTAATTTGTCATGAAACCTAGAAAACTCATTATGAACCCACTGTTCGAGAAAACGTGAATTCGTAAAAACTAAGTAATTTGGCGAACTTTAAGTTCGTTCCCGGCACAATCTCAACTTTGCCGTGCTCCAACGTTTCCCAATTTGTCATTAAACCTAGAAAACTGATTTTGAACCCACTTTTCGAGAAAATCGTGAATTCGTAAAAACTAAGTAATTTGGCGAACTTAAGTTCGATCCTGGCACAATCTCAACTTTGCCGTTGTCTAACTTTGGCAATTTTGGGACGATTTGAAAACGCAACGTATCAGTTAGTAGCTCTTCCAGTTAACCTTAATTTGTCATTCAAACCTAGAAAACTGATTTTGAACCCACTTTTCGAGAAAATCGTGAATTCGTAAAAACTAAGTAATTTGGCGAACTTAAGTTCGTTCCCGGCACAATCTCAAGTTTGCCGTGCTCTAACTTTCCAAATTTTGGGACGATTTGAAAAAGCAACGATCAGTTAGTAGCACATTCAGTTTACCTTAATATGTCATTTAAACCTAGAAAACTCATTTTGAACCCACTTTTCGAAAAAATCGTGAATTCGTAAGAACTAAATAATCTGGCGAATTAAGTTCGATACTTGCAAAATTTCAACTTTTCCGTGCTCTAATTTTGGCAATTTTGGGACGATTTGAAAAAGCAACGATCAGTTAGTAGCTCATCCAGTTTACCTAATTTGTCATGTAAACCTAGAAAACCCATTTTGAAACCACTTTTCAAAAAAATCGTGAATTTGTAAGATTTAAATAATCTGGCGAATTGAAGTTCGATACTGGCAAAATTTCAACTTTTCCGTGCTCTAATTTTGGCAATTTG
Source organism: Drosophila nebulosa (assembly GCA_024703675.1). Taxonomy (NCBI): domain Eukaryota; kingdom Metazoa; phylum Arthropoda; class Insecta; order Diptera; family Drosophilidae; genus Drosophila; species Drosophila nebulosa. The sequence continues at coordinate 2,723 of JANFPS010000035.1, forward strand.
GGACGATTTGAAAAAACAACAATGAGTTACTAGGTCATCCAGTTTACCTTAATTTCTCATGTAAACCTAGAAAACCCAATTTGAAACCACTTTTCGAGAAAATCGTAAATTCCTAAAAACTAAGTTGTCTAGCGAACTTAAGTTCGATCCTGGCACAATCTCAACTTTGCCGTTGTCTAATTTTGGCAATTTTGGGACGATTTGAAAACGCAACGTATCAGTTAGTAGCTCTTCCAGTTAACCTTAATTTGTCATTCAAACCTAGAAAACTCATTTTGAACCCACTGTTCGAGAAAATCGTGAATTCGTAAAAACTAAGTAACTTGGCGAACTTAAGTTCGATCCCGGCACAATCTCAACTTTGCCGTGGTCTAACTTTGGCAATTTTGGGACGATTTGAAAAAGCAACGATCAGTTAGTAGCTCATTCAGTTTACCTTTATTTGTCATTCAAACCTAGAAAACTGATTTTGAACCCACTTTTCAAGAAAATCGTGAATTCGTAAGAATTAAATAATTTGGCGAATTTAAGTTCGATCCTGGCAAAATCTCAACTTTTGCCGTGCTCTAACTTTCCCAATTTTGGGACGATTTGAAAAGCAGCGATCAGTTAGTAGCGCATTCAGTTTACATTTATTTGTCATTCAAACCTAGAAAACTCATTTTGAACCCACTTTTCAAAAAAATCGTGAATTTGTAAGATTTAAATAATCTGGCGAATTTAAGTTCGATACTGGCAAAATTTCAACTTTTCCGTGCTCTAATTTTGGAAATTTGGGGACGATTTAAAAAAGCAACAATGAGTTACTAGCTCATCCAGTTTACCTTAATTTGTCATGTAAACCTAGAAAACCCATTTGAAACCACTTTTCGAGAAAATCGTGAATTCCTTAAAACTAAGTTATCTAGCGAACTTAAGTTCGATCCGGCACAATCTCAACTTTGCCGTGCTCTAACTTTGGCAATTTTGGGACGATTTAAAACGCAACGTATCAGTTAGTAGCTCTTCCAGTTAACCTTAATTTGTCATTGAAACCTAGAAAACTCATTATGAACCCACTGTTCGAGAAAATCGTGAATTCGTAAAAACTAAGTAATTTGGCGAACTTAAGTTCGTTCCCGGCACAATCTCAACTTTGCCGTGCTCTAACTTTCCCAATTTTGGACGATTTAAACCTAGAAAACTGATTTTGAACCCACTTTTCGAGAAAATCGTGAATTCGTAAAAATTAAGTAATTTGGCGACCTTAAGTTCGATCCCGGCACAATCTCAACTTTGCCGTGCTCTAACTTTGGCAATTTTGGGACGATTTGAAAACGCAACATACCAGTTAGTAGCTCATCCAGAAAACTCATTTTGAACCCACTTTTCGAAAAAATCGTGAATTCGTAAGAATTAAAATATATGGCGAATTTAAGTTCGATACTAGCAAAATTTCACTTTTCCGTGCTCTAATTTAGCAATTTTGGGATGATTTGAAAAAGCAACGATCAGTTAGTAGCGTATTCAGCTACATTTATTTGTCATTCAATTCTAGAAAGCTGAATTTGAAACCACTTTTCAAAAAAATCGTGAATTGTAAGATTTAGTAATATGGCGAACTTAAGTTCGATCCCGGCAAAATTTTAACTTTGCTGTGGTCTAACTTTGGCAATTTTGGGACAATTTGAAAAAGCAACATGACAGTAGCTCATCCAGTTTACCTTAATTTGTTATCTAAACCTAGAAAACTCATTTTGAAACCACTTTTCGAGAAAATCGTGAATTCGTAAAAACTAAGTAATTTGGCGAACTTAAGTTCGATCCTGGCACAATCTCAACTTTGCCGTTGTCTAACTTTGGCAATTTTGGGACGATTTGAAAACGCAACGTTTCAGTTAGTAGCACTTCCAGTTTAGCTGAATTTGTCATTCAAACCTAAGAAACTGATTTTGAACCCACTTTTCGAGAAAATCGTGAATTCGTAAAAACTAAGTAATTTGGCGAACTTAAGTTCAAACCCGGCACAATCTCAACTTTGCCGTGCTCTAACTTTCCCAATTTTGGGACGATTTGAAAACGCAACATACCAGTTAGTAGCTCATCCAGTTTACCTTCAATTGTCATTTAAACCTAGAAAACTCATTTTGAACCCACTTTTCGAAAAAATCGTGAATTCGTAAGAACTAAATAATCTGGCGAATTTAAGTTCGATACTTGCAAAATTTCAACTTTTCCGTGCTCTAATTTTGGCAATTTTGGGACGATTTGAAAAAGCAACGATCAGTTAGAAGCTCATCCAGTTTACCTTAATTTGTCATGTAAACCTAGAAAACCCATTTTGAAACCACTTTTCAAAAAAATCGTGAATTTGTAAGATTTAAATAATCTGGCGAATTTAAGTTCGATACTGGCAAAATTTCAACTTTTCCGTGCTCTAATTTTGGCAATTTTGGGACGATTTGAAAAAGCAACGATCAGTTACTAGCTCATCCAGTTTACCTTAATTTGTCATTTAAACCTAGAAAACCCATTTTGAAACCACTTTTCGAGAAAATCGTAAATTCCTAAAAACTAAGTTGTCTAGCGAACTTAAGTTCGATCCTGGCACAATCTCAACTTTGCCGTGCTCTAATTTTGGCAATTTTGGGACGATTTGAAAACGCAACGTATCAGTTAGTAGCTCTTCCAGTTAACCTTAATTTGTCATTCAAACCTAGAAAACTCATTATGAACCCACTGTTCGAGAAAATCGTGAATTCGTAAAAACTAAGTAATTTGGCGAACTTAAGTTCGATCCCGGCACAATCTCAACTTTGCCGAGGTCTAACTTTGGCAATTTCGAGACAATTTGAAAAAGCAACGATCAGTTAGTAGCATATTCAGTTTATATATATTTGTCATTCAAACCTAGAAAACTGATTTTGAACCCACTGTTCAAGAAAATCGTGAATTCGTAAAAATAATTAATTGGCGAACTTAAGTTCGATCCCGGCACAATCTCAACTTTGCCGTGGTCTAAATTTCCCAATTTGGGGACGATTTGAAAACGCAACGTTACAGTTAGTAGCTCGTTTAGTTTACATTTATTTGTCATTCAAGCTTAGAAAACTGATTTTGAACCCACTTTTCAAAAAAATCGTGAATTTGTAAGATTTAAATAATCTGGCGAATTTAAGTTCGATACTGGCAAAATTTGAACTTTTCCGTGCTCTAATTTTGGCAATTTGGGGACGATTTGAAAAAGCAACAATGAGTTACTAGCTCATCCAGTTTACCTTAATTTGTCATGTAAACCTAGAAAAACCCATTTTGAAACCACTTTTCGAGAAAATCGAAAATTCCTTAAAACTAAGTTATCTAGCGAACTTAAGTTCGATCCCGGCACAATCTCAAATTTGCCGTGCTCTAACTTTGGCGATTTTGGGACGATTTGAAAACGCAACTTATCAGTTAGTAGCTCTTCCAGTTAACCTTAATTTGTCATTGAAACCTAAAAAACTCATTATGAACCCACTGTTCGGAAAAATCGTGAATTCAGAAAAACTAAGAAATTTGGCGAACTTAAGTTCGAACCCGGCACAATCTCAACTTTGCCGCGGTCTAACTTTGGCAATTTTGGGACAATTTGAAAAAGCAACGATCAGTTAGTAGCACATTCAGTTTTTATATATTTGTCATTCAAACCTAGAAAACTGATTTTGAACCCACTTTTCGAGAAAATCGTGAATTCGTTAAATTAACTAATTTGGCGAACGTAAGTTCGATCCCGGCATAATCTCAACTTTTCCGTGCTCTAACTTTACCAATTTTGTTACGATTTGAAAACGCATTATAGCAGTAGTAGCTCATTCAGTTTACCTTCATTTGTAATTTAAACCTAGAAAACTCATTTTGAACCCACTTTTGAATATGTAAGAATTAAAGTATCTGGGGAATTTAAGTTCGATACTGGCAAAATTTTAACTTTTCCGTGCTCTAATTTTTGCAATTTTGGGACGATTTGAAAAAGCAACGATCAGTTAGAAGCTCATCCAGTTTACCTTAATTTGTCATTCAAACCTAAAAAACTCAATTTGAACCCACTTTTCAAAATAATCGTGAATTTGTAAGATTTAAGTAATATGGCGAATTTAAGTTCGATACTGGCAAAATTTGAACTTTTCCGTGCTCTAATATTGGCAATTTGGGGACGATTTGAAAAAGCAACAATGAGTTACTAGCTCATCCAGTTTACCTTAATTTGTCATGTAAACCTAGAAAACCCATTTTGAAACCACTTTTCGAGAAAATCTTTAATTCCTTAAAACTAAGTTATCTAGCGAACTTAAATTCGATCCCGGCACAATTTCAACTTTGCCGTGCTCTAACTTTGGCAATTTTGGGACGATTTAAAACGCAACGTATCAGATAGTAGCTCTTCCAGTTAACCTTAATTTGTCATTCAAACCTAGAAAACTCATTATGAACCCACTGTTCGAGAAAATCGTGAATTCGTAAAAACTAAGTAATTTGGCGAACTTAAGTTCGATCCCGGCACAATCTCAATCCCGTGCTCTAACTTTGGCAATTTTGGGACGATTTGAAAACGCAACGTATCAGTTAGTAGCTCTTCCAGTTATCCTTAATTTGTCATTCACTGTTTGAGAAAATCGTGAATTCGTAAAAGCAAAGTAATTTGGCGAACTTAAGTTCGTTCCCGGCACAATCTCAACTTTGCCGTGCTCTTACTTTCCCAATTTTGGGACGATTTAAACCTAGAAATCTGATTTTGAACCCACTTTTCGAGAAAATCGTGAATTCGTAAAAATTAAGCAATCTGGCGACCTTAAGTTCGATCCCGGCATAATCTCAACTTTTCCGTGCTCTAATTGTGGCAATTTTGGGACGATTTGAAAACGCAACATACCAGTTAGTAGCTCATCCAGTTTACCTTCGTTTGTCATTTAAACCTAGAAAACTCATTTTGAACCTACTTTTCGAAAAAATCGTGAATTCGTAAGAGTTAAATAATCTGGCGAATTTAAGTTCGATACTGGCAAAATTTCAACTTTTCCGTGCTCTAATTTTGGCAATTTTGGGACGATTTGAAAAAGCAACGATCAGTTAGAAGCTCATCCAGTTTACCTTAATTTGTCATTCAAACCTAAAAAACTCATTTTGAACCCACTTTTGAAAAAAATCGTGAATTTGTAAGATTTAAAAAATCTGGCGAATTGAAGTTCGATACTGGCAAAATTTGAACTTTTCCGTGCTCTAATTTTGGCAATTTGGGGACGATTTGAAAAAGCAACAATGAGTTACTAGCTCATCCAGTTTACCTTAATTTGTCATGTAAACCTAGAAAACCCATTTTGAAACCACTTTTCGAGAAAATCGTAAATTCCTAAAAACTAAGTTATCTAGCGAACTTAAATTCGATCCCGGCACAATTTCAACTTTGCCGTGCTCTAACCTTGGCAATTTTGGGACGATTTAAAACGCAACGTGTCAGTTAGTAGCTCTTCCAGTTAACCTTTATTTGTCATTCAAACCTAGAATGAACCCACTGTTCGAGAAAATCGTGAAATCGTAAAAACTAAGTAATTTGGCGAACTTAAGTTCGATCCCGGCATTATCTCAACTTTGCTGTGGTCTAGCTTTGGCTATTTTGGGACGATTTGAAAAAGCAACGATCAGTTAGTAGATAAACCAGTTTACCTTAATTTCTCGTTTAAGCTAGAAAACTGATTTTGAACCCACTAATCGAGAAAATCGTGAATTCGTAAAAACTAAGTAATTTGGCGAACTTAAGTTCGTTCCCGGCACAATCTCAACTTTGCCGTGCTCTAACTTTCCCAATTTTGGGACGATTTAAACCTAGAAAACTGATTTTGAACCCACTTTTCGAGAAAACCGTGAATTCGTAAAAATTAAGCAATCTGGCGACCTTAAGTTCGATCCCGGCACAATCTCAACTTTGCCGTGCTCTAACTTTGCCAATTTTGGGACGATTTGAAAACGAAACATACCAGTTAGTAGCTCATCCAGTTTACCTTCATTTGTCATTTAAACCTAGAAAACCCATTTTGAAAGCACTTTTCGAAAAAATCGTGAATTCGTTAAAACTATGTTATCTGGCTAACTTAAGTTCGATCCCGGCACAATCTCAATCCCGTGCTCTAACTTTGGCAATTTTGGGACGATTTGAAAACGCAACGTATCAGTTAGTAGCTCTTCCAGTTATCCTTAATTTGTCATGCACTGTTTGAGAAAATCGTGAATTCGTAAAAGCAAAGTAATTTGGCGAACTTAAGTTCGTTCCCGGCACAATCTCAACTTTGCCGTGCTCTAACTTTCCCAATTTTGGGACGATTTAAACCTAGAAATCTGATTTTGAACCCACTTTTCGAGAAAATCGTGAATTCGTAAAAATTAAGCAATCTGGCGACCTTAAGTTCGATCCCGGCACAATCTCAACTTTTCCGTGCTCTAATTTTGGCAATTTTGGGACGATTTGAAAACGCAACATACCAGTTAGTAGCTCATCCAGTTTACCTTCATTTGTCATTTAAACCTAGAAAACTCATTTTGAACCCACTTTTGAAAAAAATCCTGAATTTGTCAGAATTAAAATATATGGCGTATTTAAATTCGATACTGGCAAAATTTCAACTTTTCCGTGCTCTAATTTTTGCAATTTTGGGATGATTTGAAAAAGCAACGATCAGTTAGTAGCGCATTCAGTTTACATTTATTGAATTCTAGAAAGTTGAATTTGAAAACGCTTTTCAAAAAAAATCGTGAATTTGTAAGATTTAAGTAATATGGCGAACTGAAGTTCGATTCCGGCAAAATTTTAACTTTGCCGTGGTCTAATTTTGGGACGAATTGAAAAAGCAACGATCAGTTAGTAGATAAACCAGTTTACCTTAATCTCTCGTTTAAGCTAGAAAACTTATTTTGAACCCACTGTTCGAGAAAATCGTGAATTCGTAAAAATTAAGTGATTTGGCGAACTAAAGTTCGACCCCGGCACAATCTCAACTTTGCCGTGGTCTAAATTTGGCAATTTTGGGAAGATTTGAAAAAGCAACGATCAGTTAGTAGATAAACCAGTTTGCCATAATTTGTCGTTTAAGCTAGAAAACTTATTTTGAACCCACTGTTCGAGAAAATCGTGAATTCGTAAAAACTAAGTGATTTGGCGAACTTAAGTTCGATCTCGGCACAATCTCAACTTTGCCGTGGTCTAACTTTCCCAATTTTGGGACGATTTGAGAACGCAACGTATCAGTTAGTAGCTCGTTCAGTTAACATATATTTGTCATTCAAACCTAGAAAACTGATTTTGAACCCACTGTTCGAGAAAATCGTGAATTCGTAAAAATTAAGTAATCTGGCGAACTTAAGTTCGATCCCGGCTTTATCTCAAATTTGCCGTGGTCTAGCTTTGGCTATTTTGGGACGATTTGAAAAAGCAACATACCAGTTAGTAGCTCAATCAGTTTACCTTCATTTGTCATTTAAACCTAGAAAACTCATTTTGAACCTACTTTTCGAAAAAATCGTGAATTCGTAAGAATTAAATAATCTGGCGAATTTAAGTTCGATACTGGCAAAATTTGAACTTTTCCGTGCTCTAATTTTGGCAATTTTGGGACGATTTGAAAAAGCAACGATCAGTTAGAAGCTCATCCAGTTTACCTTAATTTGTCATTCAAACCTAAAAAACTCATTTTGAACCCATTTTTCAAAAAATCGTGAATTTGTAAGATTTAAATAATCTGGCGAATTTAAGCTCGATACTGGCAAAACTTTAACTTTTCCGTGCTCTAATTATGGCAATTTGGGGACGATTTGAAAAAGCAACAATGAGTTACTAGCTCATCCAGTTTACCATAATTTGTCATTTAAACCTAGAAAACCCATTTTGAAACCACTTTTCGAGAAAATCGTAAATTCCTAAAAACTAAGTTTTCTAGCGAACTTAAATTCGATCCCGGCACAATTTCAACTTTGCCGTGCTCTAACTTTGGCAATTTTGGGACGATTTAAAACGCAACGTATCAGTTAGTAGCTCTTCCAGTAAACCTTTATTTGTCATTCAAACCTAGAATGAACCCACTATCTATTTATGTATATCTTATATATCAAAGCAGCGGCGGAGCGGGAGCATGTAGTATGGCGTATGTATGTATGTGTGGAGTATGTATGCTGAAGGCATTGGACTGCGCATGTGACTCGTTAATGCTTACGCTGCAGATCTCACGCTGCAGGCCAGTCCACATATAAGTGGCTGATCATATTTCAGCATTGGTCTTGGCTAGGTTGTGTAAGCGAGTGACAAAGTGTCACTTTGTTTATGCGCTCATACTCTATCTTTTAGTTTGGGGCATATGACCATTTGTTATATTGTATACTCTACAATACTGTGGGTATATGCCTTTCTGTCATACAACATACTACACCTCCCTTCTTAAAGAAATAACGTAACATAGTGTAGTTATTTAATATTGAAATTATCATATTATTATTATTTTTATATTATTATTTTTTGTTTTATTTACTATGTTATTGTTTTTTTTTTTATTATTAACGTTTTTTATTAACCGGCTATACCTTTTTTTTTTTTTACTTCACTATTTTTGAATCTTTTACTTTCAAAATAATTTTTTGTTTAGGCCATTTCTATTTGTAAATTTTGTAATATTTAAATATATATATTTTTTTTTTAGTTTTTTTTTTTTTCAATGTTTGCTGTTTTTTTTTTTTGTTAAGTTTTTGTGTTCTTTTTTTTTTCTTTATATATATAAATATATTCCATATGTAATATAGAAATTCCATACAATAAAAATTAAAAAAAAAGAAATATTCCTAAAAATGACGAAAAAAAAAATTATTACTCTTTGCTTATATAAGGATTGTGTTTGTTTGTTTTGTTTGTTTGTCGTTGTTGTTGGTTGTTGATTTACTTTTTAGTGTTTAATTATATAATTATTAAATTTCGCGCGTTTCTGTTTTTTTTTTTTTTTTATTTACAACTTTCTTTTATATACTTTCTTTATTTTTGTTTTTGCTGTCAGAGGGAAAGTGAACTTTATTTGTAGTTGGTTTTTTGACACCTGGCATTTATGGCATCTACTTATGTACTCTTTGATATGGCGTCCCATATTTTTCCAATAGTAGTGTCTTTTTATTTTCGCTAGCGTTCTTGTGATGCCAGTATGATCTCAATTGTATTGGTAGACAGTATTGTTTTTTTTTCTTTCTCATTATTTAATAATAGGGTCACCGGCTTGAGTAGCGCTACTCTTAATGATTTCAATATTTTATTGCCCATATTTTTTTTAAAGTATCTATTGAAACTGATTCAAAGATCTTTTCGCTCGGTGCCACTTTGACTTTGCTGATATTAAGTATACCGGCTTCTTTTTCGAGCCTTTGGAAAAAATTGACCTAAGTCGAGAATTCCATTGGTATACATATCGCGAATGTCAATTCTTGCTATAACTTTCTTCCATGTTTTAATAAACATGTGGAATCTGTAATATGCAAGGTCACTACTTTTTCGTACCTCGTCATTTTAAATGACTTAGTATACGTTGGGCTTAGAAGCATTTTGAATCTTTTGCCTTGGCAAAAGTTCTTCTTTATCAACTGCGCAGTTTTTCTGTCTACTTTGTTGCCTGGTAGTGACTTTCAGGACTTTTATGTTTATGTCTTTATATTTGGATACTGATATCCGTGATAGGGTGTCTGTCACAAAATTATCTTCAACATGTAATGAAAATGTATTTTAGGTGAAACTGTTTTCATTATATTTGAATTTCCCAAAGGTGTTTTGTTGATACTGACAGAACTAATTTATGTTGGAAAAAAAAAAACTTTATTGAAATTTTTCAAAAGCGAATACCAAGTCTTATAACAAAAAGTTACAAAAGAAGTTGAGTGAAGTGTTTATTATGTTCGCTCTAAAATCAACCAAACTATGAATTACCAAAATGTTTTTGTCTAAAGAAAAGAAAGGAATGGACATGACATTTATGAACAAGGAAATCAAGCCTCCTTAAATATATGTGATTTACACTGTTGAGCCACAAAGGCCAATAGTCCCACAAAGGGGATGAAGTCAAGTCTCCCAACCTTAACATCCTGAAGCAAATAAATATCAAGAAGTAGCTGAGACGCGTCAGCAACATCACCACTGCTCCAGATGAAAGGTGATCTACATATAACTGGCCAAACACACCAAACTCAAACTGAAAAGACTTGCTTGTGTCTTTTATTTTTATAAACAAAATAATATACTTGGAACAAAATCAACAACCGTTTTACTATATGAAATAATGAATTCTGTTTTCGACCGTATTTCGAAAGAAGGAAACGTGACACCTAATCAACTATAGGGGCGGAAATCGCTGTGCCCCTACAAAGAGGTGCCAAAAATCCGTAAACAAAACAATTACTGTCAATATGTTCTATCCATCCACAATGGCAAACTTCAGCGTGTAAAGGTTCTGTCTAGAAATTTTGATAATCTTCGTCTCTTGTTCTTGGAGCAAGGCGTAATAAAGGGGGGACAGGTAAATACAATATTTGAAATTAACGAAAAGATACTGTCCCCGCCATTGTTTACGCAACAAGTTCATCTACAAGATGTGTCAAATTATGCCATTAGTGATGGCCATGTAAGAAATAATTAGTGATAATATTATCAAATTTCTCACTCAATTTGAGGGTGAGAAATTTGTAAACGTCTGCGACAGTAATAACTATAAATTGCCGCTGGAGCTAATTCACGCACAGACTAAGAAATCGTTGAATGAACAAATCAATGAATTCTGATGACCTGATTGATGAGAAGTCAAAAGTCAAGAAAAAGATGGAAACTCAGTCCGCCATTAAGGAGGACATTCCAATGTTATCAGAAAAAATTAAAACTGCCGATAATGTAGCTGCTAATAATTTTGCCCAAAAGGACATTCAAGATACTGAAGCAAAGAATTATCAAGAAAAGGAAACTATAGTGGTAGCTATTAAAAGTTATACCATGTAAGAAATAACCCAAGGGGATCTCAGAAAGGTGAGCCAATTGAAGGTTACAACCCAACTTTGGCTCTGTTATACTCCTAGATATAGAAAGTTCCCTACAAAATTGTTTTTTTTTTTTTTAAGTTTACAGGTATCCCTACCTAGTTTTGCGTGTGGTTTTCAGGCCACACTCTAATTGGGCAGCTTTTAATGCCGCTCAATTTTACATAAGTTTGTATAATTGTATAAGAAGAACAAAAAAAATATGCATCGCAGTGCACTAAAAAAAAATTTGCAACGCAGTGCATAGTTAAGGATAATTGTTGTGTTAGAATAAGTTGTTGTGCGTTCTTTGTAACGCTGTCGGTTCACCATTCCTTGGTCTGGCTTGATGCGCCAGACGATGCCGGTGCTGGCGGCACAGGGCGGGCAGGAAGAGGACAAGCTCAAGGGGATCCACATCGTAAGCAATGACCACCAATTGAGCTTTCTTCTGCTCAATCAGCTTGGTCACAGTGTTGGTGCCGGCCGACAGATAGCTGGGCTTCTTCTTGGGCTCCACTTCCTTGCCCTTGGCCTTGGCCTCGGCGATTTTCTTCAAGCGCTGCTTCTTGGCCAATGGCGACTCTGGACGATATTTTTCCAGAAGCTTGAATAGCTTCACAGCGGTGGTCTTGTCCAAAGTCTGGCTGAATTGATGAATTGGTGGTGGTACCTTCAGACGCTTCTGGAGCACGGCCTTCTGACGCTGGACACGGATGTATTTGGGCCAACGCACAAAACGCGACAAATCGCGCTTGGGCTGAACATTCTGGCCCATGCCAAAGTTCTTGGGACGCTTCTCAAAGAGCTGATTAACAACTTTCTTCACAACTGGCTTCTTGACGGCCAAAGGTGCTGGGGCCACCTTCTTGGTCACTGGCTTCTTCTTTGGCCTGGGCTTCTTAACCACCATTGTCACTTAGTTTGAATTAAAGATGTTTATTAAAAATGCAGATTTTTGCGGTCAGCCTTGATTAATTTCTAACTCCAAGCCTTTCTCCTGCGAGTAGTGCTCTTCGTCTTCTTCAGAATTGTAGTAATGTAAGAATAAAAAGTGTACACTTGAACATTAGGACCTGGCCACCTAGGACCTGGTGGCTACCTGGTGTCCTGGTGGCCACTGTCACGGTCGCCATGTAAGGAATAATAAGTAGCGGTTCGTTTGGTGGTAATAATACGAATGAATTTTATTTGAAAAAATGTTCTCCAGCTTAGCCTAAGAATTCTTAAGTATATAAGTTCTGCCGCTGTAGTATCTATTTATGTATATCTTATATATCAAAGCAGCGGCGGAGCGGGAGCATGTAGTATGGCGTATGTATGTATGTGTGGAGTATGTATGCTGAAGGCATTGGACTGCGCATGTGACTCGTTAATGCTTACGCTGCAGATCTCACGCTGCAGGCCAGTCCACATATAAGTGGCTGATCATATTTCAGCATTGGTCTTGGCTAGGTTGTGTAAGCGAGTGACAAAGTGTCACTTTGTTTATGCGCTCATACTCTATCTTTTAGTTTGGGGCATATGACCATTTGTTATATTGTATACTCTACAATACTGTGGGTATATGCCTTTCTGTCATACAACATACTACAAGATAAACCAGTTTACCTTAATTTCTTGTTTAAGCTAGAAAACTGATTTTGAACCCACTGTTCGAGAAAATCGTGAATTCGTAAAAACTAAGTAATTTGGCGAACTTAAGTTCGTTCCCGGCACAATCTCAACTTTGCCGAGCTCTAACTCTCCCAATTTTGGTACGATTTAAACCTAGAAAACTGATTTTGAACCCATTTTTCGAGAAAATCGTGAATTCGTAAAAATTAAGTAATTTGGCGACCTTAAGTTCGATCCCGGCACAATCTCAACTTTGCCGTGCTCTAACTTTGCCAATTTTGAGACGATTTGAAAACGAAACATACTAGTAAGTAGCTCATCCAGTTTACCTTCATTTGTCATTTAAACCTAGAAAACCCATTTTGAAAGCACTTTTTGAAAAAATCGTGAATTCGTTAAAATTATCTGGCTAACTTAAGTTCGATCCCGGCACAATCTCAATCCCGTGCTCTAGCTTTGGCAATTTTGGGACGATTTGAAAACGCAACGTATCAGTTAGTAGCTCTTCCAGTTATTCTTAATTTGTCATTCACTGTTTGAGAAAATCGTGAATTCGTAAAAGCAAAGTAATTTGGCGAACTTAAGTTCGTTCCCGGCACAATCTCAACTTTGCCGTGGTCTAAATTTGGCAATTTTGGGACGATTTGAAAAAGCAACGATCAGTTAGTAGCTCTTCCAGTTAACCTTAATTTGTCATTTAAACCTAGAAAACTCATTTTGAACCCACTTTTGAAAAAAATCCTGAATTTGTCAGAATTAAAATATATGGCGAATTTAAGTTCGATACTGGCACAATCTCAACTTTGCCGTGCTCTAACCTTGGCAATTTTGGGACGATTTGAAAACGCAACATACCAGTTAGTAGCTCATCCAGTTTACCTTCATTTGTCATTTAAACCTAGAAAACCCATTTTGAAACCACTTTTCGAGAAAATCGTAAATTCCTAAAAACTAAGTTATCTAGCGAACTTAAATTCGATCCCGGCACAATTTCAACTTTGCCGTGCTCTAACTTTGGCAATTTTGGGACGATTTAAAACGCAACGTATCAGTTAGTAGCTCTTCCAGTAAACCTTTATTTGTCTTTCAAACCTAGAATGAACCCACTGTTCGAGAAAATCGTGAATTCGTAAAAACTAAGTAATTTGGCGAACTTAAGTTCGATCCCGGCTTTATCTCAACTTTGCCGTGGTCTAGCTTTGGCTATTTTGGGACGATTTGAAAAAGCAACGATCAGTTAGTAGATAAACCAGTTTACCTTAATTTCTTGTTTAAGCTAGAAAACTGATTTTGAACCCACTGTTCGAGAAAATCGTGAATTCGTAAAAATTAAGTAATTTGGCGACCTTAAGTTCGATCCCGGCACAATCTCAACTTTGCCAAGCTCTAACTTTGCCAATTTTGGGACGATTTGAAAACGAAACATACTAGTAAGTAGCTCATCCAGTTTACCTTCATTTGTCATTTAAACCTAGAAAACCCATTTTGAAAGCACTTTTCGAAAAAATCGTGAATTCGTAAAAATTAAGTAATTTGGCGACCTTAAGTTCGATCCCGGCACAATCTCAACTTTGCCGTGCTCTAACTTTCCCAATTTTGGGACGATTTAAACCTAGAAAACTGATTTTAAACCCACTTTTCGAGAAAATCGTGAATTCGTAAAAATTAAGTAATTTGGCGACCTTAAGTTCGATCCCAGCACAATCTCAACTTTGCCGTGCTCTAACTTTCCCAATTTTGGACGATTTAAACCTAGAAAACTGATTTTGAACCCACTTTTCGAGAAAATCGTGAATTCGTAAAAATTAAGCAATCTGGCGAACGTAAGTTCGATCCCGGCACAATCTCAACTTTTCCGTGCTCTAATTTTGGCAATTTTGGGACGATTTGAAAACGCAACATACCAGTTAGTAGCTCATCCAGTTTACCTTAATTTGTCATTTAAATCTAGAAAACTCATTTTGAACCCACTTTTGAAAAAAATCCTGAATTTGTCAGAATTAAAATATATGGCGAATTTAAGTTCGATACTGGCAAAATTTCAACTTTTCCGTGCTCTAATTTTAGCAATTTTGGGATGATTTGAAAAAGCAACGATCAGTAAGTAGCGCATTCAGTTTACATTTATTGAATTCTAGAAAGTTGAATTTGAAAACGCTTTTCAAAAAAAATCGTGAATTTGTAAGATTTAAGTAATATGGCGAACTTAAGTTCGATCCCGGCAAAATTTTAACTTTGGCGTGCTCTAACTTTCCCAATTTTGGGACAATTTGAAAAAGCAACTTAGCAGTTAGTAGCTCATCCAGTTTACCTTAATTTGTCATTTAAACCTAGAAAACTCATTTTGAACCCACTTTTCGAGAAAATCGTGAATTCGTAAAAACTAAGTGATTTGGCGAACTTAAGTTCGATCCCGGCACAATCTCAACTTTGCCGTGGTCTAAATTTGGCAATTTTGGGACGATTTGAAAAAGCAACGATCAGTTAGTAGCTCTTCCAGTTAACCTTAATTTGTCATTGAAACCTAGAAAACTCATTATGAACCCACTGTTCGAGAAAATCGTGAATTCGTAAAAACTAAATAATTTGTCGAACTTAAGTTCGTTCCGGGCACAATCTCAACTTTGCCGTGCTCTAACTTTCCCAATTTTGGGACGATTTAAACCTAGAAAACTGATTTTGAACCCACCTTTCGAGAAAATCGTGAATTCGTAAAAATTAAGTAATTTGGCGACCTTAAGTTCGATCCCGGCACAATCTCAACTTTGCCGTGCTCTAACTTTGCCAATTTTGGGACGATTTGAAAACGCAACATACCAGTTAGTAGCTCATCCAGAATACTCATTTTGAACCCACTTTTCGAAAATATCGTGAATTCGTAAGAATTAAAATATATGGCGAATTTAAGTTCGATACTAGCAAAATTTCCACTTTTCCGTGCTCTAATTTTAGCAATTTTGGGATGATTTGAAAAAGCAACGACCAGTTAGTAGCGTATTCAGCTACATTTATTTGTCATTCAATTCTAGAAAGCTGAATTTGAAACCACTTTTCAAAAAAAAATCGTGAATTTGTAAGATTTAAGTAATATGGCGAACTTAAGTTCGATCCCGGCAAAATTTTAACTTTGCCGTGCTCTAACTTTCCCAATTTTGGGACAATTTGAAAAAGCAACTTAGCAGTTAGTAGCTCATCCAGTTTACCTTAATTTATCATTTAAACCTAGAAAACTCATTTTGAAACCACTTTTCGAGAAATCGTGAATTCGTAAAAACTAAGTAATTTGGCGAACTTAAGTTCGATCCTGGCACAATCTCAACTTTGCCGTTGTCTAACTTTGGCAATTTTGGGACGATTTGAAAACGCAACGTTTCAGTTAGTAGCACTTCCAGTTTAGCTGAATTTGTCATTC
The DNA here is from genome assembly GCA_024703675.1 of Drosophila nebulosa. Classification (NCBI taxonomy): domain Eukaryota; kingdom Metazoa; phylum Arthropoda; class Insecta; order Diptera; family Drosophilidae; genus Drosophila; species Drosophila nebulosa. Next base: position 18,786 of record JANFPS010000035.1, read on the forward strand.
AAACCTAAGAAACTGATTTTGAACCCACTTTTCGAGAAAATCGTGAATTCGTAAAAACCAAGTAATTTGGCGAACTTAAGTTCGATCCCGGCACAATCTTAACTTTGCCGTGCTCTAACTTTCCCAATTTCGGGACGATTTGAAAACGCAACATACCAGTTAGTAGCTCATCCAGTTTACCTTCATTTGTCATTTAAACCTAGAAAACTCATTTTGAACCCACTTTTCGAAAAAATCGTGGATTCGTAAGAGCTAAATAATCTGGCGAATTTAAGTTCGATACTTGCAAAATTTCAACTTTTCCGTGCTCTAATTGTGGCAATTTTGGGACGATTTGAAAAAGCAACGATCAGTTAGAAGCTCATCCAGTTTACCTTAATTTGTCATGTAAACCTAGAAAACCCATTTTGAAACCACTTTTCAGAAAAATCGTGAATTTGTAAGATTTAAATAATCTGGCGAATTTAAGTTCGATACTGGCAAAATTTCAACTTTTCCGTGCTCTAATTTTGGCAATTTTGGGACGATTTGAAAAAACAACAATGAGTTACTAGCTCATCCAGTTTACATTAATTTGTCATTTAAACCTAGAAAACTCATTTTGAAACCATTTTTCGAGAAAATCGTAGATTCGTAAAAACTAAGTTATCTGGCAAACTTAATTTCGATCCTGGCACAATCTCAACTTTGCCGTGCTCTAACTTTGCCAATTTTGGGACGATTTCAAAAAGCAACAATGAGTTACTAGCTCATTCAGGTTACCTTAATTTGTCATTTAAACCTAGAAAACTCATTTTGAAACCATTTTTCGAGAAAATCGTAGATTCGTAAAAACTAAGTTATCTGGCAAACTTAATTTCGATCCTGGCACAATCTCAACTTTGCCGTGCTCTAACTTTGGCAATTTTGGGACGATTTGAAAACGCAACATACCAGTTAGTAGCTCATCCATTTTACCTTCATTTGTCATTTAAACCTAGAAAACTCATTTTTAACCCACTTTTCGAGAAAATCGTGAATTCGTAAAAACTAAGTAATTTGGCGAACTAAAGTTTGATCATGGCACAATCTCAATTTTCCCGCGCACTAACTCAATTTTGTTACGATTTGAAAACGCAACATAGCAAATAGTAGCTCATCCAGTGTACCTTAATTTGTCATTTAAACCTAGAAAACTCATTTTGAACCCACTTTTGAAAAAAGTCGTGAATTTGTAAGAACTTAAATATATGGCGAATTTAAGTTCGATACTGGCAAAATTTCCAATTTCCGTGCTCTAATTTAAGCAATTTTGGGATGATTTGAAAAGCAACGATCAGTTAGTAGCGCATTCAGTTTACATTTATTTGTCATTCAATCCTAGAAAGCTGAATTTGAAACCACTTTTCAAAAAAAATCGTGAATTTGTAAGATTTAAGTAATATGGCGAACTTAAGTTCGATCCCGGCAAAATTTTAACATTGCCGTGGTCTAACTTTGGCAATTTTGGGACAATTTGAAAGGGCAACAATGAGTTACTAGCTCATCCAGTTTACCTTAATTTGTCATTTAAACCTAGAAAACTCATTTTGATCCCACTTTTCGGGAAAATCGTGAATTTGTAAAAATTCAGTTGTCTAGCGAACTTAAGTTCGATCGTGGCACAATCTCAACTTTGCCGTGGTCTAACTTTGGCAATTTTGGGACGGTTTGAAAACGCAACGTATCAGTTAGTAGCTCTTCCAGTTAACCTTTATTTGTCATTCAAACCTAGAATGAACCCACTGTTCGAGAAAATCGTGAAATCGTAAAAACTAAGTAATTTGGCGAACTTAAGTTCGATCCCGCACAATCTCAACTTTGCCGTGGTCTAAATTTCCCAATTTGGGGACGATTTGAAAACGCAACGTATCAGTTAGTAGCTCGTTCAGTTTACATTTATTTGTCATTCAAACCTAGAAAACTGATTTTGAACCCACTTTTCAAAAAAATCGTGAATTTGTAAGATTTAAATAATCTGGCGAATTTAAGTTCGATACTTGCAAAATTTCAACTTTTCCGTGCTCTAATTTTGGCAATTTGGGACGATTTGAAAAAGCAACAATGAGTTACTAGCTCATCCAGTTTACCTTAATTTGTCATGTAAACCTAGAAAATCATTTTGAAACCACTTTTCGAGAAAATCGTAAATTTTAAAACTAAGTTATCTAGCGAACTTAAGTTCGATCCCGGCACAATCTCAACTTTGCCGCGGTCTAACTTTGGCAATTTTGGGACAATTTGAAAAAGCAACGATCAGTTAGTAGCTCATTCAGTTTATATTATTTGTCATTCAAACCTAGAAAACTGATTTTGAACCCACTGTTCGAGAAAATCGTGAATTCGTAAAAATTAACTAATTTGGCGAACGTAAGTTCGATCCCGCACAATCTCAACTTTGCTGGTCTAACTTTACCAATTTTGTTACGATTTGAAAACGCAACATAGCAGTAGTAGCTCATTCAGTTTACCTTCATTTGTCATTTAAACCTAGAAAACTCATTATGAACCCACTGTTCGAGAAAATCGTGAATTCGTAAAAACTAAGTAATTTGGCGAACTTAAGTTCGATCCCGGCACAATCTCAACTTTGCCCTGGTCTAATTTCCCAATTTGGGGACGATTTGAAAACGCAACGTATCAGTTAGTAGCTCGTTCAGTTTACATTTATTTGTAATTCAAACCTAGAAAACTGATTTTAAACCCACTTTTCAAAAAAATCGTGAATTTGTAAGATTTAAATAATCTGGCGAATTTATGTTCGATACTGGCAAAATTTAAACTTTTCCGTGCTCTAATTTTGGCAATTTGGGGACGATTTGAAAAAGCAACAATGAGTTACTAGCTCATCCAGTTTACCTTAATTTGTCATGTAAACCTAGAAAACCCATTTTGAAACCACTTTTCGAGAAAATCGTAAATTCCTTAAAACTAAGTTATCTAGCGAACTTAAGTTCGATCCCGGCACAATTTTAACTTTGCCGTGCTCTAACTTTGGCAATTTTGGGACGATTTAAAACGCAACGTATCAGTTAGTAGCTCTTCCAGTTAACCTTTATTTGTCATTCAAACCTAGAATGAACCCACTGTTCGAGAAAATCGTGAAATCGTAAAAACTAAGTTGTCTAGCGAACTTAAGTTCGATCCTGGCACAATCTCAACTTTGCCGTAATCTAACTTTGGCAATTTTGGGGCGATTTGAAAACGCAACGTATAAGTTAGTAGCTCTTCCAGTTAACCTTAATTTGTCATTCAAACCTAGAATGAACCCACTGTTCGAGAAAATCGTGAAATCGTAAAAACTAAGTTGTCTAGCGAACTTAAGTTCGATCCCGGCACAATCTCAACTTTGCCGTGGTCTTAATTTCCCAATTTACCAATTACCAATTTTGTTACGATTTGAAAACGCAACATAGCAGTAGTAGCTCATTCAGTTTACCTTCATTTGTCATTTAAACCTAGAAAACTCATTTTGAACAGACTTTTGAATATGTAAGAATTAAAGTATCTGGCGAATTTAAGTTCGATACTGGCAAAGTTTCAACTTTTCCGTGCTCTAATTTTGGCAATTTTGGGACGATTTGAAAAAGCAACGATCAGTTAGAAGCTCATCCAGTTTACCTTAATTTGTCATGTAAACCTAGAAAACCCATTTTGAACCCACTTTTCAAAAAAATCGTGAATTTGTAAGATTTAAATAATCTGGCGAATTTAAGTTCGATACTGGCAAAATTTCAACTTTTCCGTGCTCTAATTTTGGCAATTTTGGGACGATTTGAAAAATCAACAATGAGTTACTAGCTCATTCAGTTTACTCACTTTTGTCATTCAAACCTAGAAAACTCATTTTAATCCCACTTTTCGGGAAAATCGTGAATTTGTAAAAATTCAGTTGTCTAGCGAACTTAAGTTCGATCCTGGCACAATCTCAACTTTGCCGTGGTCTAACTTTGGCAATTTTGGGACGATTTGAAAACGCAACATATCAGTTAGTAGCTCTTCCAGTTAACCTTAATTTGTCATTCAAACCTAGAAAACTCATTATGAACCCACTGTTCGAGAAAATCGTGAATTCGTAAAAACTAAGTAATTTGGCGAACTTAAGTTCGATCCCGGCACAATCTCAACTTTGCCGTGGTCTAAATTTCCCAATTTGGGGACGATTTGAAAACGCAACGTATCAGTTAGTAGCTCGTTCAGTTTACATTTATTTGTCATTCAAACCTAGAAAACTGATTTTGAACCCACTTTTCAAAAAATCGTGAATTGTAAGATTTAAATAATCTGGCGAATTTAAGTTCGATACTGTCAAAATTTGAACTTTTCCGTGCTCTAATTTTGGCAATTTGGGGACGATTTGAAAAAGCAACAATGAGTTACTAGCTCATCCAGTTTACCTTAATTTGTCATGTAAACCTAGAAAACCCATTTTGAAACCACTTTTCGAGAAAATCGTAAATTCCTTAAAACTAAGTTATCTAGCGAACTTAAGTTCGATCCCGGCACAATCTCAAAATGCAGTGCTTTAACTTTGCCAATTTTGGGACGATTTAAAAACGCAACGTATCAGTTAGTAGCTCTTCCAGTTAACCTTAATTTGTCATTCAAACCTAGAAAACTCATTATGAACCCACTGTTCGAGAAAACCGTGAATTCGTAAAAACTAAGTAATTTGGCGAACTTAAGTTCGATCCCGGCACAATCTCAACTTTGCCGTGGTCTAAATTTCCCAATTTGGGGACGATTTGAAAACGCAACGTATCAGTTAGTAGCTCGTTCAGTTTACATTTATTTGTCATTCAAACCTAGAAAACTCATTTTGAACCCACTTTTCAAAAAAATCGTGAGTTTGTAAGATTTAAATAATCTGGCGAATTTAAGTTCGATACTGGAAAATTTGAACTTTTCCGTGCTCTAATTTTGGCAATTTGGGGACGATTTGAAAAAGCAACAATGAGTTACTAGCTCATCCAGTTTACCTTAATTTGTCATGTAAACCTAGAAAACCCATTTTCAAACCACTTTTCGAGAAAATCGTAAATTCCTTAAAACTAACTTATCTAGCGAACTTAAGTTCGATCCCGGCACAATCTCAACTTTGCCGCGGTCTAACTTTGGCAATTTTGGGACGATTTAAAACGCAACGTATCAGTTAGTAGCTCTTCCAGTTAACCTTTATTTGTCATTCAAACCTAGAATGAACCCACTGTTCGAGAAAATCGTGAAATCGTAAAAACTAAGTTGTCTAGCGAACTTAAGTTCGATCCTGGCACAATTTTAACTTTGCCGTGCTCTAACTTTGGCAATTTTGGGACGATTTAAAACGCAACGTATCAGTTAGTAGCTCATCCAGTTTACCTTAATTTGTCATTTAAATCTAGAAAACTCATTTTGAACCCACTTTTGAAAAAAATCGTGAATTTTTAAGAATTAAATAATATGGCGAATTTAAGTTCGATACTGGCAAAATTTTAACTTTTCCGTGCTCTAATTTTAGCAATTTTGGGATGATTTGAAAAAGCAACGATCAGTAAGTAGCGCATTCAGTTTACATTTATTGAATTCTAGAAAGTTGAATTTGAAAACGCTTTTCAAAAAAAATCGTGAATTTGTAAGATTTAAGTAATATGGCGAACTTAAGTTCGATCCCGGCAAAATTTTAACTTTGCCGTGCTCTAACTTTCTCAATTTTGGGACAATTTGAAAAAGCAACTTAGCAGTTAGTAGCTCATCCAGTTTACCTTAATTTGTCATTTAAACCTAGAAAACTCATTATGAACCCACTGTTCGAGAAAATCGTGAATTCGTAAAAACTAAGTAATTTGGCGAACTTAAGTTCGATCCTGGCACAATCTCAACTTTGCCGTGGTCTAAATTTCCCAATTTGGGGACGATTTGAAAACGCAACGTATCAGTTAGTAGCTCGTTCAGTTTACATTTATTTGTCATTCAAACCTAGAAAACTGATTTTGAACCCACTTTTCAAAAAAATCGTGAATTTGTAAGATTTAAATAATCTGGCGAATTTAAGTTCGATACTGTCAAAATTTGAACTTTTCCGTGCTCTAATTTTGGCAATTTGGGGACGATTTGAAAAAGCAACAATGAGTTACTAGCTCATCCAGTTTACCTTAATTTGTCATGTAAACCTAGAAAACCCATTTTGAAACCACTTTTCGAGAAAATCGTAAATTCCTTAAAACTAAGTTATCTAGCGAACTTAAGTTCGATCCCGGCACAATCTCAAATTTGCCGTGCTCTAACTTTGGCAATTTTGGGACGATTTAAAACGCAACGTATCAGTTAGTAGCTCTTCCAGTTAACCTTAATTTGTCATTCAAACCTAGAAAACTCATTATGAACCCACTGTTCGAGAAAACCGTGAATTCGTAAAAACTAAGTAATTTGGCGAACTTAAGTTCGATCCCGGCACAATCTCAACTTTGCCGTGGTCTAAATTTCCCAATTTGGGGACGATTTGAAAACGCAACGTATCAGTTATTAGCTCGTTCAGTTTACATTTATTTGTCATTCAAACCTAGAAAACTCATTTTGAACCCACTTTTCAAAAAAATCGTGAGTTTGTAAGATTTAAATAATCTGGCGAATTTAAGTTCGATACTGGAAAATTTGAACTTTTCCGTGCTCTAATTTTGGCAATTTGGGGACGATTTGAAAAAGCAACAATGAGTTACTAGCTCATCCAGTTTACCTTAATTTGTCATGTAAACCTAGAAAACCCATTTTCAAACCACTTTTCGAGAAAATCGTAAATTCCTTAAAACTAACTTATCTAGCGAACTTAAGTTCGATCCCGGCACAATCTCAACTTTGCCGCGGTCTAACTTTGGCAATTTTGGGACGATTTAAAACGCAACGTATCAGTTAGTAGCTCTTCCAGTTAACCTTTATTTGTCATTCAAACCTAGAATGAACCCACTGTTCGAGAAAATCGTGAAATCGTAAAAACTAAGTTGTCTAGCGAACTTAAGTTCGATCCTGGCACAATTTTAACTTTGCCGTGCTCTAACTTTGGCAATTTTGGGACGATTTAAAACGCAACGTATCAGTTAGTAGCTCATCCAGTTTACCTTAATTTGTCATTTAAATCTAGAAAACTCATTTTGAACCCACTTTTGAAAAAAATCCTGAATTTGTCAGAATTAAAATATATGGCGAATTTAAGTTCGATACTGGCAAAATTTCAACTTTTCCGTGCTCTAATTTTAGCAATTTTGGGATGATTTGAAAAAGCAACGATCAGTAAGTAGCGCATTCAGTTTACATTTATTGAATTCTAGAAAGTTGAATTTGAAAACGCTTTTCAAAAAAAATCGTGAATTTGTAAGATTTAAGTAATATGGCGAACTTAAGTTCGATCCCGGCAAAATTTTAACTTTGCCGTGCTCTAACTTTCTCAATTTTGGGACAATTTGAAAAAGCAACTTAGCAGTTAGTAGCTCATCCAGTTTACCTTAATTTGTCATTTAAACCTAGAAAACTCATTTTGAACCCACTTTTCGAGAAAATCGTGAATTCGTAAAAACTAAGTGATTTGGCGAACTTAAGTTCGATCCCGGCACAATCTCAACTTTGCCGTGGTCTAAATTTGGCAATTTTGGGACGATTTGAAAAAGCAACGATCAGTTAGTAGCTCTTCCAGTTAACCTTAATTTGTCATTGAAACCTAGAAAACTCATTATGAACCCACTGTTCGAGAAAATCGTGAATTCGTAAAAACTAAATAATTTGTCGAACTTAAGTTCGTTCCGGGCACAATCTCAACTTTGCCGTGCTCTAACTTTCCAATTTTGGGACGATTTAAACCTAGAAAACTGATTTTGAACCCACGTTTCGAGAAAATCGTGAATTCGTAAGAATTAAGTAATTTGGCGAACTTAAGTTCGATCCCGGCACAATCTCAACTTTTCCGTGCTCTAATTTTGGCAATTTTGGGACGATTTGAAAAAGCAACGATCAGTTAGAAGCTCATCCAGTTTACCTTAATTTGTCATGTAAACCTAGAAAACCCATTTTGAACCCACTTTTCAAAAAAATCGTGAATTTGTAAGATTTAAATAATCTGGCGAATTTAAGTTCGATACTGGCAAAATTTCAACTTTTCCGTGCTCTAATTTTGGCAATTTTGGGACGATTTGAAAAATCAACAATGAGTTACTAGCTCATTCAGTTTACTCACTTTGTCATTCAAACCTAGAAAACTCATTTTAATCCCACTTTTCGGGAAAATCGTGAATTTGTAAAAATTCAGTTGTCTAGCGAACTTAAGTTCGATCCTGGCACAATCTCAACTTTGCCGTGGTCTAACTTTGGCAATTTTGGGACGATTTGAAAACGCAACATATCAGTTAGTAGCTCTTCCAGTTAACCTTAATTTGTCATTCAAACCTAGAAAACTCATTATGAACCCACTGTTCGAGAAAATCGTGAATTCGTAAAAACTAAGTAATTTGGCGAACTTAAGTTCGATCCCGGCACAATCTCAACTTTGCCGTGGTCTAAATTTCCCAATTTGGGGACGATTTGAAAACGCAACGTATCAGTTAGTAGCTCGTTCAGTTTACATTTATTTGTAATTCAAACCTAGAAAACTGATTTTAAACCCACTTTTCAAAAAAATCGTGAATTTGTAAGATTTAAATAATCTGGCGAATTTATGTTCGATACTGGCAAAATTTGAACTTTTCCGTGCTCTAATTTTGGCAATTTGGGGACGATTTGAAAAAGCAACAATGAGTTACTAGCTCATCCAGTTTACCTTAATTTGTCATGTAAACCTAGAAAACCCATTTTGAAACCACTTTTCGAGAAAATCGTAAATTCCTTAAAACTAAGTTATCTAGCGAACTTAAGTTCGATCCCGGCACAATTTTAACTTTGCCGTGCTCTAACTTTGGCAATTTTGGGACGATTTAAAACGCAACGTATCAGTTAGTAGCTCTTCCAGTTAACCTTTATTTGTCATTCAAACCTAGAATGAACCCACTGTTCGAGAAAATCGTGAAATCGTAAAAACTAAGTTGTCTAGCGAACTTAAGTTCGATCCTGGCACAATCTCAACTTTGCCGTAATCTAACTTTGGCAATTTTGGGGCGATTTGAAAACGCAACGTATAAGTTAGTAGCTCTTCCAGTTAACCTTAATTTGTCATTCAAACCTAGAATGAACCCACTGTTCGAGAAAATCGTGAAATCGTAAAAACTAAGTTGTCTAGCGAACTTAAGTTCGATCCCGGCACAATCTCAACTTTGCCGTGGTCTTAATTTCCCAATTTACCAATTACCAATTTTGTTACGATTTGAAAACGCAACATAGCAGTAGTAGCTCATTCAGTTTACCTTCATTTGTCATTTAAACCTAGAAAACTCATTTTGAACAGACTTTTGAATATGTAAGAATTAAAGTATCTGGCGAATTTAAGTTCGATACTGGCAAAGTTTCAACTTTTCCGTGCTCTAATTTTGGCAATTTTGGGACGATTTGAAAAAGCAACGATCAGTTAGAAGCTCATCCAGTTTACCTTAATTTGTCATGTAAACCTAGAAAACCCATTTTGAACCCACTTTTCAAAAAAATCGTGAATTTGTAAGATTTAAATAATCTGGCGAATTTAAGTTCGATACTGGCAAAATTTCAACTTTTCCGTGCTCTAATTTTGGCAATTTTGGGACGATTTGAAAAATCAACAATGAGTTACTAGCTCATTCAGTTTACTCACTTTTGTCATTCAAACCTAGAAAACTCATTTTAATCCCACTTTTCGGGAAAATCGTGAATTTGTAAAAATTCAGTTGTCTAGCGAACTTAAGTTCGATCCTGGCACAATCTCAACTTTGCCGTGGTCTAACTTTGGCAATTTTGGGACGATTTGAAAACGCAACATATCAGTTAGTAGCTCTTCCAGTTAACCTTAATTTGTCATTCAAACCTAGAAAACTCATTATGAACCCACTGTTCGAGAAAATCGTGAATTCGTAAAAACTAAGTAATTTGGCGAACTTAAGTTCGATCCCGGCACAATCTCAACTTTGCCGTGGTCTAAATTTCCCAATTTGGGGACGATTTGAAAACGCAACGTATCAGTTAGTAGCTCGTTCAGTTTACATTTATTTGTCATTCAAACCTAGAAAACTGATTTTGAACCCACTTTTCAAAAAAATCGTGAATTTGTAAGATTTAAATAATCTGGCGAATTTAAGTTCGATACTGGCAAAATTTGAACTTTTCCGTGCTCTAATTTTGGCAATTTGGGGACGATTTGAAAAAGCAACAATGAGTTACTAGCTCATCCAGTTTACCTTAATTTGTCATGTAAACCTAGAAAACCCATTTTGAAACCACTTTTCGAGAAAATCGTAAATTCCTTAAAACTAAGTTATCTAGCGAACTTAAGTTCGATCCCGGCACAATCTCAAATTTGCCGTGCTCTAACTTTGGCGATTTTGGGACGATTTAAAAACGCAACGTATCAGTTAGTAGCTCTTCCAGTTAACCTTAATTTGTCATTCAAACCTAGAAAACTCATTATGAACCCACTGTTCGAGAAAATCGTGAATTCGTAAAAACTAAGTAATTTGGCGAACTTAAGTTCGATCCCGGCACAATCTCAACTTTGCCGTGGTCTAAATTTCCCAATTTGGGGACGATTTGAAAACGCAACGTATCAGTTATTAGCTCGTTCAGTTTACATTTATTTGTCATTCAAACCTAGAAAACTCATTTTGAACCCACTTTTCAAAAAAATCGTGAGTTTGTAAGATTTAAATAATCTGGCGAATTTAAGTTCGATACTGGAAAATTTGAACTTTTCCGTGCTCTAATTTTGGCAATTTGGGGACGATTTGAAAAAGCAACAATGAGTTACTAGCTCATCCAGTTTACCTTAATTTGTCATGTAAACCTAGAAAACCCATTTTCAAACCACTTTTCGAGAAAATCGTAAATTCCTTAAAACTAACTTATCTAGCGAACTTAAGTTCGATCCCGGCACAATCTCAACTTTGCCGCGGTCTAACTTTGGCAATTTTGGGACGATTTAAAACGCAACGTATCAGTTAGTAGCTCTTCCAGTTAACCTTTATTTGTCATTCAAACCTAGAATGAACCCACTGTTCGAGAAAATCGTGAAATCGTAAAAACTAAGTTGTCTAGCGAACTTAAGTTCGATCCTGGCACAATTTTAACTTTGCCGTGCTCTAACTTTGGCAATTTTGGGACGATTTAAAACGCAACGTATCAGTTAGTAGCTCATCCAGTTTACCTTAATTTGTCATTTAAAGCTAGAAAACTCATTTTGAACCCACTTTTGAAAAAATCCTGAATTTGTCAGAATTAAAATATATGGCGAATTTAAGTTCGATACTGGCAAAATTTCAACTTTTCCGTGCTCTAATTTTAGCAATTTTGGGATGATTTGAAAAAGCAACGATCAGTAAGTAGCGCATTCAGTTTACATTTATTGAATTCTAGAAAGTTGAATTTGAAAACGCTTTTCAAAAAAAATCGTGAATTTGTAAGATTTAAGTAATATGGCGAACTTAAGTTCGATCCCGGCAAAATTTTAACTTTGCCGTGCTCTAACTTTCCCAATTTTGGGACAATTTGAAAAAGCAACTTAGCAGTTAGTAGCTCATCCAGTTTACCTTAATTTGTCATTTAAACCTAGAAAACTCATTTTGAACCCACTTTTCGAGAAAATCGTGAATTCGTAAAAACTAAGTGATTTGGCGAACTTAAGTTCGATCCCGGCACAATCTCAACTTTGCCGTGGTCTAAATTTGGCAATTTTGGGACGATTTGAAAAAGCAACGATCAGTTAGTAGCTCTTCCAGTTAACCTTAATTTGTCATTGAAACCTAGAAAACTCATTATGAACCCACTGTTCGAGAAAATCGTGAATTCGTAAAAACTAAATAATTTGTCGAACTTAAGTTCGTTCCGGGCACAATCTCAACTTTGCCGTGCTCTAACTTTCCCAATTTTGGGACGATTTAAACCTAGAAAACTGATTTTGAACCCACCTTTCGAGAAAATCGTGAATTCGTAAGAATTAAGTAATTTGGCGACCTTAAGTTCGATCCCGGCACAATCTCAACTTTGCCGTGCTCTAACTTTGCCAATTTTGGGACGATTTGAAAACGCAACATACCAGTTAGTAGCTCATCCAGAAAACTCATTTTGAACCCACTTTTCGAAAATATCGTGAATTCGTAAGAATTAAAATATATGGCGAATTTAAGTTCGATACTAGCAAAATTTCCACTTTTCCGTGCTCTAATTTTAGCAATTTTGGGATGATTTGAAAAAGCAACGACCAGTTAGTAGCGTATTCAGCTACATTTATTTGTCATTCAATCCTAGAAAGCTGAATTTGAAACCACTTTTCAAAAAAAATCGTGAATTTGTAAGATTTAAGTAATATGGCGAACTTAAGTTCGATCCCGGCAAAATTTTAACTTTGCCGTGCTCTAACTTTCCCAATTTTGGGACAATTTGAAAAAGCAACTTAGCAGTTAGTAGCTCATCCAGTTTACCTTAATTTATCATTTAAACCTAGAAAACTCATTTTGAAACCACTTTTCGAGAAAATCGTGAATTCGTAAAAACTAAGTAATTTGGCGAACTTAAGTTCGATCCTGGCACAATCTCAACTTTGCCGTTGTCTAACTTTGGCAATTTTGGGACGATTTGAAAACGCAACGTTTCAGTTAGTAGCACTTCCAGTTTAGCTGAATTTGTCATTCAAACCTAGAAACTGATTTTGAACCCACTTTTCGAGAAAATCGTGAATTCGTAAAAACCAAGTAATTTGGCGAACTTAAGTTCGATCCCGGCACAATCTCAACTTTGCCGTGCTCAAACTTTCCCAATTTCGGGACGATTTGAAAACGCAACATACCAGTTAGTAGCTCATCCAGTGTACCTTAATTTGTCATTTAAACCTAGAAAACTCATTTTGAACCCATTTTTCGAAAAAATCGTGGATTCGTAAGAGCTAAATAATCTGGCGAATTTAAGTTCGATACTTGCAAAATTTCAACTTTTCCGTGCTCTAATTTTGGCAATTTTGGGACGATTTGAAAAAGCAACGATCAGTTAGAAGCTCATCCAGTTTACCTTAATTTGTCATGTAAACCTAGAAAACTCATTTTGAACCCACTTTTCAAAAAAATCGTAAATTCGTAAGAATTAAATAAACTGGCAAATTTAAGTTCGATACTGGCAAAATATCAACTTTTCCGTGCTCTAATTTTGGCAATTTTGGGACGATTTGAAAAAACAACAATGAGTTACTAGCTCATCCAGTTTACCTTAATTTGTCATGTAAACCTAGAAAACCCATTTTGAAACCACTTTTCGAGAAAATCGTAAATTCCTTAAAACTAAGTTATCTAGCGAACTTAAGTTCGATCCCGGCACAATTTTAACTTTGCCGTGCTCTAACTTTGGCAATTTTGGGACGATTTAAAACGCAACGTATCAGTTAGTAGCTCTTCCAGTTAACCTTTATTTGTCATTCAAACCTAGAATGAACCCACTGTTCGAGAAAATCGTGAAATCGTAAAAACTAAGTTGTCTAGCGAACTTAAGTTCGATCCTGGCACAATCTCAACTTTGCTGTGCTCTAACTTTACCAATTTTGTTACGATTTGAAAACGCAACATAGCAGTAGTAGCTCATTCAGTTTACCTTCATTTGTCATTTAAACCTAGAAAACTCATTTTGAACAGACTTTTGAATATGTAAGAATTAAAGTATCTGGCGAATTTAAGTTCGATACTGGCAAAGTTTCAACTTTTCCGTGCTCTAATTTTGGCAATTTTGGGACGATTTGAAAAAGCAACGATCAGTTAGAAGCTCATCCAGTTTACCTTAATTTGTCATGTAAACCTAGAAAACCCATTTTGAACCCACTTTTCAAAAAAATCGTGAATTTGTAAGATTTAAATAATCTGGCGAATTTAAGTTCGATACTGGCAAAATTTCAACTTTTCCGTGCTCTAATTTTGGCAATTTTGGGACGATTTGAAAAATCAACAATGAGTTACTAGCTCATTCAGTTTACTCACTTTTGTCATTCAAACCTAGAAAACTCATTTTAATCCCACTTTTCGGGAAAATCGTGAATTTGTAAAAATTCAGTTGTCTAGCGAACTTAAGTTCGCAACGTATAAGTTAGTAGCTCTTCCAGTTAACCTTAATTTGTCATTCAAACCTAGAATGAACCCACTGTTCGAGAAAATCGTGAAATCGTAAAAACTAAGTTGTCTAGCGAACTTAAGTTCGATCCCGGCACAATCTCAACTTTGCCGTGGTCTAAATTTCCCATTTTACCAATTACCAATTTGGTTACGATTTGAAAACGCAACATAGCAGTAGTAGCTCATTCAGTTTACCTTCATTTGTCATTTAAACCTAGAAAACTCATTTTGAACAGACTTTTGAATATGTAAGAATTAAAGTATCTGGCGAATTTAAGTTCGATACTGGCAAAGTTTCAACTTTTCCGTGCTCTAATTTTGGCAATTTTGGACGATTTGAAAAAGCAACGATCAGTTAGAAGCTCATCCAGTTTACCTTAATTTGTCATGTAAACCTAGAAAACCCATTTTGAACCCACTTTTCAAAAAAATCGTGAATTTGTAAGATTTAAATAATCTGGCGAATTTAAGTTCGATACTGGCAAAATTTCAACTTTTCCGTGCTCTAATTTTGGCAATTTTGGGACGATTTGAAAAATCAACAATGAGTTACTAGCTCATTCAGTTTACTCACTTTTGTCATTCAAACCTAGAAAACTCATTTTAATCCCACTTTTCGGGAAAATCGTGAATTTGTAAAAATTCAGTTGTCTAGCGAACTTAAGTTCGATCCCGGCACAATCTCAAATTTGCCGTGGTCTAACTTTGGCAATTTTGGGACGATTTGAAAACGCAACATATCAGTTAGTAGCTCTTCCAGTTAACCTTAATTTGTCATTCAAACCTAGAAAACTCATTATGAACCCACTGTTCGAGAAAATCGTGAATTCGTAAAAACTAAGTAATTTGGCGAACTTAAGTTCGATCCCGGCACAATCTCAACTTTGCCGTGGTCTAAATTTCCCAATTTGGGGACGATTTGAAAACGCAACGTATCAGTTAGTAGCTCGTTCAGTTTACATTTATTTGTCATTCAAACCTAGAAAACTGATTTTGAACCCACTTTTCAAAAAAATCGTGAATTTGTAAGATTTAAATAATCTGGCGAATTTAAGTTCGATACTGGCAAAATTTGAACTTTTCCGTGCTCTAATTTTGGCAATTTGGGGACGATTTGAAAAAGCAACAATGAGTTACTAGCTCATCCAGTTTACCTTAATTTGTCATGTAAACCTAGAAAACCCATTTTGAAACCACTTTTCGAGAAAATCGTAAATTCCTTAAAACTAAGTTATCTAGCGAACTTAAGTTCGATCCCGGCACAATCTCAAATTTGCCGTGCTCTAACTTTGGCGATTTTGGGACGATTTAAAAACGCAACGTATCAGTTAGTAGCTCTTCCAGTTAACCTTAATTTGTCATTCAAACCTAGAAAACTCATTATGAACCCACTGTTCGAGAAAATCGTGAATTCGTAAAAACTAAGTAATTTGGCGAACTTAAGTTCGATCCCGGCACAATCTCAACTTTGCCGTGGTCTAAATTTCCCAATTTGGGGACGATTTGAAAACGCAACGTATCAGTTAGTAGCTCGTTCAGTTTACATTTATTTGTCATTCAAACCTAGAAAACTCATTTTGAACCCACTTTTCAAAAAAATCGTGAGTTTGTAAGATTTAAATAATCTGGCGAATTTAAGTTCGATACTGGAAAATTTGAACTTTTCCGTGCTCTAATTTTGGCAATTTGGGGACGATTTGAAAAAGCAACAATGAGTTACTAGCTCATCCAGTTTACCTTAATTTGTCATGTAAACCTAGAAAACCCATTTTCAAACCACTTTTCGAGAAAATCGTAAATTCCTTAAAACTAACTTATCTAGCGAACTTAAGTCGATCCCGGCACAATCTCAACTTTGCCGCGGTCTAACTTTGGCAATTTTGGGACAATTTGAAAAAGCAACGATCAGTTTGTAGCTCATCCAGTTTACCTTAATTTGTCATGTAAACCTAGAAAACCCATTTTGAACCCACTTTTAAAAAAAATCGTGAATTTGTAAGATTTAAATAATCTGGCGAATTTAAGTTCGATACTGGCAAAATTTCAACTTTTCCGTGCTCTAATTTGGCAATTTTGGGACGATTTGAAAAATCAACAATGAGTTACTAGCTCATTCAGTTTACTCACTTTTGTCATTCAAACCTAGAAAACTGATTTTGAACCCACTGTTCGAGAAAATCGTGAATTCGTTAAAATTAACTAATTTGGCGAACGTAAGTTCGATCCCGGCATAATCTCAACTTTGCCGTGCTCTAACTTTACCAATTTTTTACGATTTGAAAACGCAACATAGCAGTAGTAGCTCATTCAGTTTACCTTCATTTGTCATTTAAACCTAGAAAACTCATTTTGAACCCACCTTTGAATATGTAAGAATTAAAGTATCTGGCGAATTTAAGTTCGATACTGGCAAAATTTCAACTTTTCCGTGCTCTAATTTTGGCAATTTTGGGACGATTTGAAAAAGCAACGAGCAGTTAGAAGCTCATCCAGTTTATCTTAATTTGTCATTCAAACCTAAAAAACTCAATTTGAACCCACTTTTCAAAAAAATCGTGAATTTGTAAGATTTAAATAATCTGGCGAATTTAAGTTCGATACTGGCAAAATTTGAACTTTCCCGTGCTCTAATTTTGGCAATTTGGGGACGATTTGAAAAAGCAACAATGAGTTACTAGCTCATCCAGTTTACCTTAATTTGTCATGTAAACCTAGAAAACTCATTTTGAATTTGTAAGAATTAAAGTATCTGGCGAATTTAAGTTCGATACTGGCAAAATTTCAACTTTTCCGTGCTCTAATTTTGGCAATTTTGGGACGATTTGAAAAAGCAACATACCAGTTAGTAGCTCATCCAGTTTACCGTCATTTGTCATTTAAACCTAGAAAACTCATTTTGAACCCACTTTTCGAAAAATCGTGAATTCGTAAGAACTAAATAATCTGGCGAATTAAGTTCGATACTTGCGAAATTTCAACTTTTCCGTGCTATAATTTTGGCAATTTTGGCACGATTTGAAAAAGCAACGATCAGTTAGAAACTCATCCAGTTTACCTTAACTTGTCATGTAAACCTAGAAAACCCATTTTGAATCCACTTTTCTAAAAAATCGTGAATTTGTAAGATTTAAATAATCTGGCGAATTTAAGTTCGATACTGGCAAAATTTCAACTTTTCCGTGCTCTAATTTTGGCAATTTTGGGACGATTTGAAAAAACAACAATGAGTTACTAGCTCATCCAGTTTGCATTAATTTGTCATTTAAATCTAGAAAACCCATTTTGAAACCACTTTTCGAGAAAATCGTAAATTCCTTAAAACTAAGTTATCTAGCGAACTTAAGTTCGATCCCGACACAATCTCAAATTTGCCGTGCGCTAACTTTGGCGATTTTGGGACGATTTGAAAACGCAACGTATCAGTTAGTAGCTCTTCCAGTTAACCTTAATTTGTCATTCAAACCTAGAAAACTCATTATGAACCCACTGTTCGAGAAAATCGTGAATTCGTAAAAACTAAGTAATTTGGCGAACTTAAGTTCGATCCCGGCACAATCTCAACTTTGCCGTGTCTAACGTTGGCAATTTTGAGAAAATTTGAAAAAGTAACGATCATTTAGTAGCATATTCAGCTTATATATATTTGTCATTCAAACCTAGAAAACTGATTTTGAACCCACTGTTCGAGAAAATCGTGAATTCGTAAAAATTAATTAATTTGGCGAACTTAAGTTCGATCCCGGCACAATCTCAACTTGCGTGCTCTAACTTTCGCCAATTTTGGGACGATTTGAAAACGCTACATATACCAGTTAGTAGCTCATCCAGTTTACCTTCATTTGTCATTTAAACCTAGAAAACTCATTTTGAACCACCTTTTCGAAAAAATCGTGAATTCGTAAGAACTAAATAATCTGGTGAATTTAAGTTCGATACTTGCAAAATTTCAACTTTCCGTGCTCTAATTTTGGCAATTTTGGGACGATTTGAAAAAGCAACGATCAGTTAGAAGCTCATCCAGTTTACCTTAACTTGTCATGTAAACCTAGAAAACCCATTTTGAAACCACTTTTCTCAAAAAACGTGAATTTGTAAGATTTAAATAATCTGGCGAATTTAAGTTCGATACTGGCAAAATTTTAACTTTTCCGTGCTCTAATTTTGGCAATTTTGGGACGATTTGAAAAACACAACAATGAGTTTACTAGCTCATCCAGTTTACATTAATTTGTCATTTAAACTAGAAAACCCATTTTGAAACCACTTTTCGAGAAAATCGTAAATTCCTAAAAACTAAGTTGTCTAGCGAACTTAAGTTCGATCCTGGCACAATCTCAACTTTGCCGTAATCTAACTTTAGCAATTTTGGGACGATTTGAAAACGCAACGTCTCAGTTAGTAGCTCTTCCAGTTAACCTTAATTTGTCATTCAAACCTAGAAAACTCATTATGAACCCACTGTTCGAGAAAATCGTGAATTCGTGAAAACTAATTAATTTGGCGAACTTAAGTTCGATCCCGGCACAATATCAACTTTGCCGAGGTCTAACTTTGGCAATTTCGAGAAAATTTGAAAAAGCAACGATCATTTAGTAGCATATTCAGTTTATATATATTTGTCATTCAGACCTAGAAAACTGATTTTGAACCCACTGTTCGAGAAAATCGTGAATTCGTAAAAATTAATTAATTTGGCTAACTTAAGTTCGATCCCGGCACAATCTCAACTTTGCCGTGGTCTAAATTTACCAATTTCGGAACGATTTGAAAACGCAACGTATCAGTTAGTAGCTCATTCACTTTACATTTATTTGTCATTCAAACCTAGAAACCTGATTTTGAACCCACTTTTCAAAAAAATCGTGAATTCGTAAGATTTAAATAATCTGGCGAATTTAAGTTCGATACTGGCAAAATTTGAACTTTTCCGTGCTTTAATTTTGGCAATTTGGGGACGATTTGAAAAAGCAACAATGAGTTACTAGCTAATCCAGTTTACCTTAATTTGTCATGTAAACCTAGAAAACCCATTTTGAAACCACTTTTCGAGAAAATCGTAAATTCCTTAAAACTAAGTTATCTAGCGAACTTAAGTTCGATTCCGACACAATCTCAAATTTGCCGTGCTCTAACTTTGGCGATTTTGGGACGATTTGAAAACGCAACGTATCAGTTAGTAGCTCTTCCAGTTAACCTTAATTTGTCATTCAAACCTAGAAAATTCATTATGAACCCACTGTTCGAGAAAATCGTGAATTCGTAAAAACTAAGTAATTTGGCGAACTTAAGTTCGATCCCGGCACAATATCAACTTTGCCGAGGTCTAGCTTTGGCAGTTTTGAGAAAATTTGAAAAAGCAACGATCATTAAGTACCATATTCAGTTTATATATATTTGTCATTCAAACCTAGAAAACTGATTTTGAACCCACTGTTCGAGAAAATCGTGAATTCGTAAAAATTAATTAATTTGGCGAACTTAAGTTCGATCCCGGCACAATCTCAACTTAGCCGTGGTCTAAATTTCCCAATTTCGGGACGATTTGAAAACGCAACGTATCAGTTAGTAGCTCGTTCAGTTTACATTTATTTGTCATTCAAACCTAGAAAGCTGATTTTAAACCCACTTTTCAAAAAAATCGTGAATTCGTAAGATTTAAATAATCTGGCGAATTTAAGTTCGATACTGGCAAAATTGGAACTTTTCCGTGCTCTAATTTTGGCAATTTGGGGACGATTTGAAAAAGCAACAATGAGTTACTAGCTCATCCAGTGTACCTTAATTTGTCATGTAAACCTAGAAAACCCATTTTGAAACCACTTTTCGAGAAAATCGTAAATTCCTTAAAACTAAGTTATCTAGCGAACTTAAGTTCGATCCCGGCACAATCTCAACTTTGCCGTGCTCTAACTTTGGCGATTTTGGAACGATTTGAAAACGCAACGTATCAGTTAGTAGCTCTTCCAGTTAACCTTAATTTGTCATTGAATCCTAGAAAACTCATTATGAACCCACTGTTCGAGAAAATCGTGAATTCGTAAAAACTAAGTAATTTGGCGAACTTAAGTTCGATCCCGGCACAATCTCAACTTTGCCGCGGTCTAACTTTGGCAATTTTGGGACAATTTAAAAAGGCACGATCAGTTAGTAGCACATTCAGTTTATATATATTTGTCATTCAAACCTAGAAAACTGATTTTGAACCCACTTTTCGAGAAAATCGTGAATTCGTTAAAATTAACAAATTTGGCGAACGTTAGTTCGATCCCGGCATAATCTCAACTTTGCCGTGCTCTAACTTTACCAATTTTGTTACGATTTGAAAACGCAACATAGCAGTAGTAGCTCATTCAGTTTACCTTCATTTGTCATTTAAACCTAGAAAACTCATTTTGAACCCACTTTTGAATTTGTAAGATTTAAATAATCTGGCGAATTTAAGTTCGATACTGGCAAAATTACAACTTTTCCGTGCTCTAAATTTGGCAATTTTGGGACGATTTGAAAAAGCAACAATGAGTTACTAGCTCATCCAGTTTACCTTAATTTGTCATTTAAACCTAGAAAACTCATTTTGAAACCACTTTTCGAGAAAATCGTAACTTCTTAAAAACTAAGTTATCTAGCGAACTTAAGTTCGATCCCGGCACAATCTCAACTTTGCCGTGCTCTAACTTTGGCAAT
Source organism: Drosophila nebulosa (assembly GCA_024703675.1). Classification (NCBI taxonomy): domain Eukaryota; kingdom Metazoa; phylum Arthropoda; class Insecta; order Diptera; family Drosophilidae; genus Drosophila; species Drosophila nebulosa. The sequence goes on from JANFPS010000035.1 coordinate 39,710, forward strand.
TTTGGGACGATTTGAAAACGCAACGTATCAGTTAGTAGCTCTTCCAGTTAACCTTAATTTGTCATTCAAACCTAGAAAACTCATTATGAACCCACTGTTCGAGAAAATCGTGAATTCGTAAAAACTAAGTAATTTGGCGAACTTAAGTTCGATCCCGGCACAATCTCAACTTTGCCGTGGTCTAACTTTGGCAATTTTGGGACAATTTGAAAAAGCAACGATCAGTTAGTAGCACATTCAGTTTATATATATTTGTCATTCAAACCTAGAAAACTGATTTTGAACCCACTTTTCGAGAAAATCGTGAATTCGTTAAAATTAAGTAATTTGGCGAACGTAAGTTCGATCCCGGCATAATCTCAACTTTGCCGTGCTCTAACTTTACCAATTTAGTTACGATTTGAAAACGCAACATAGCAGTAGTAGCTCATTCAGTTTACCTTCATTTGTCATTTAAACCTAGAAAACTCATTTTGAACCCACTTTTGAAAATCGTGATTGTAAGAATTAAATAATCTGGCGAATTAAGTTCGATACTGGCACAATCTGAACTTTTCCGTGCTCTAATTTTGGCAATTTGGGACGATTTGAAAACGCAACGATCAGTTAGTAGCTCATCCAGTTTACCTTAATTTGTCATGTAAACCTAGAAAACTCATTTTGAAACCACTTTTCGAGAAAATCGTGAATTTGTAAAAACTAAGTAATCTGGCGAACTTAAGTTCGATCCCGGCACAATCTCAACTTTGCCGTGCTCTAACTTTGGCAATTTTGGGACGATTTGAAAACGCAACGTATCAGTTAGTAGCTCCTCCAGTTTACCTTAATTTGTCATTGAAACCTAGAAAACTCATTTTGAACCCACTTTTCGAGAAAATCGTGAATTCGTAAAAACTAAGTAATTTGGCGAACTTAAGTTCGATCCTGGCACAATCTCAACTTTGCCGTTGTCTAACTTTGGCAATTTTGGGACGATTTGAAAACGCAACGTTTCAGTTAGTAGCACTTCCAGTTTAGCTTAATTTGTCATTCAAACCTAGAAAACTGATTTTGAACCCACTGTTCGAGAAAATCGTGAATTCGTAAAAACTAAGTAATTTGGCGAACTTAAGTTCGATCCCGGCACAATCTCAACTTTGCCGTGCTCTAACTTTCCCAATTTTGGGACGATTTGAAAACGCAACATACCAGTTAGTAGCTCATCCAGTTTACCTTCATTTGTCATTTAAACCTAGAAAACTCATTTTGAACCCACTTTTCGAGAAAATCGTGAATTCGTAAGAATTAAATAATCTGGCGAATTTAAGTTCGATACTGGCACAATCTCAACTTTGCCGTGCTCTAACTTTGGCAATTTTGGGACGATTTGAAAAAGCAACGATCAGTTAGTAGCTCATCCAGTTTACCTTAATTTGTCATTTAAACCTAGAAAACTCATTTTGAAACCACTTTTCGAGAAAATCGTGAATTCGTAAAAACTAAGTAATCTGGCGAACTTAAGTTCGATCCCGGCACAATCTCAACTTTGCCGTGCTCTAACTTTGGCAATTTTGGGACGATTTGAAAACGCAACGTATCAGTTAGTAGCTCTTCCAGTTTAGCTTAATTTGTCATTCAAACCTAGAAAACTCATTTTGAACCCACTGTTCGAGAAAATCGTGAATTCGTAAAAACTAAGTAATTTGGCGAACTTAAGTTCGATCCCGGCACAATCTCAACTTTGCCGTGGTCTAACTTTGCCAATTTTGGGACGATTTGAAAACGCAACGTATCAGTTAGTAGCTCATTCAGTTTACTATAATTTGTCATTCAAACCTAGAAAACTCATTTTGAACCCACTGCTCGAGAAAATCGTGAATTCGTAAAATTAAGTAATTTGGCGAACTTAAATTCGATCCTGGCACAATCTCAACTTTGCCGTGCTCTAACTTTGGCAATGTTGGGACGATTGGAAAAAGCAACGATCGGTTAGTAGCTCATCCAGTTTACCTTAATTTGTCATTCAACCCTAGAAAAGTGATTTTGAACCCACTTTTCGAGAAAATCGTGAATTTGTAAGATTTAAGTAATATGGCGAACTTAAGTTCGATCCTGGCACAATCTCAACTTTGCCGTGCTCTAACTTTGGCAATTTTGGGACGATTTGAAAAAGCAACGATCAGTTAGTAGCTCATCCAGTTTACATTAATTTGTCATTTAAACCTAGAAAATCCATTTTGAAAGCACTTTTCGAGAAAATCGTGAATTCGTAAAAATTAAGCAATCTGGCGAATTTAAGTTCGATCCTGGCACAATCTCAACTTTGCCGTGGTCTAACTTTGTCAATTTTGGGACGATTTGAAAAAGCAACGATCAGTTAGTAGCTCATCCAGTTTACCTTAATTTGTCATTCAAACCTAGAAAACTCATTTTGAACCCACTGTTCGAGAAAATCGTGAATTCGTAAAAACTAAGTAATTTGGCGAACTTAAGTTCGATCCCGGCACAATCTCAACTTTGCCGTGGTCTAACTTTCCCAATTTTGGGACGATTTGAAAACGCAACGTATCAGTTAGTAGCTCGTTCAGTTTACATTATATGTCATTCAAGCTTAGTAAACTGATTTTGAACCCACTTTTCGAAAAATCGTGAATTGTAAGATTAAATAATCTGACGAATTAAGTTCGATACTGGCAAAATCTGAACTTTGCCGTGCTCTAATTTGGCAATTTTGGGACGATTTGAAAAAGCAACAATGAGTTACTACCTCATCCAGTTTACATTAATTTGTCATTTAAACCTAGAAAACCATTTGAAACCACTTTTCAAGAAAATCGTGAATTCGTAAAAACTAAGTGTTCTGGCGAACTTAGTTCGATCCCGGCACAATCTCAACTTTGCCGTTGTCTAACTTTGGCAATTTTGGGACGATTTGAAAAAGCAACGATCAGTTAGTAGCTCTTCCAGTTAACTTAATTTGTCATTCAAACCTAGAAAACTCATTTTGAACCCACTGTTCGAGAAAATCGTGAATTCGTAAAAACTAAGTAATTTGGCGAACTTAAGTTCGATCCCGGCACAATCTCAACTTTGCCGTGCTCTTACTTTCCCAATTTTGGGACGATTTGAAAACGCAACGTATCAGTTAGTAGCTCGTTCAGTTAACATATATTTGTCATTCAAACCTAGAAAACTGATTTTGAACCCACTTTTCGAGAAAATCGTGAATTTGTAAGAATTAAATAATCTGGCGAACTTAAGTTCGATCCCGGCACAATCTCAACTTTGCCGTGCTCTAACTTTGGCAATTTTGGGACGATTTCAAAAAGCAACAATGCAGTTAGTAGCTCATCCAGTTTACCTTAATTTGTCATTTAAACCTAGAAAACTCATTTTGAAACCACTTTTCGAGAAAATCGTAAATTCGTAAAAACTAAGTTATCTGGCGAACTTAAGTTCGATCCTGGCACAATCTCAACTTTGCCGTGGTCTAACTTTGGCGATTTTGGGACGATTTGAAAAAGCAACGATCAGTTAGAAGCTCTTCCAGTTAACCTTAATTTGTCATTCAAACCTAGAAAACTCATTATGAACCCACTGTTCGAGAAAATCGTGAATTCGTAAAAACTAAGTAATTTGGCGAACTTAAGTTCGATCCCGGCACAATCTCAACTTTGCCGTGGTCTAAATTTCCCAATTTGGGGACGATTTGAAAACGCAACGTATCAGTTAGCAGCTCGTTCAGTTTACATTTATTTGTCATTCAAGCTTAGAAAACTGATTTTGAACCCACTTTTCTCAAAAATCGTGAATTTGTAAGATTTAAATAATCTGACGAATTTAAGTTCGATACTGGCAAAATTTGAACTTTTCCGTGCTCTAATTTTGGCAATTTTGGGACGATTTGAAAAAACAACAATGAGTTACTACCTCATCCAGTTTACATTAATTTGTCATTTAAACCTAGAAAACCCATTATGAAACCACTTTTCGAGAAAATCGTAAATTCCTAAAAACTTAGTTGTCTAGCGAACTTAAGTTCGATCCTGGCACAATCTCAACTTTGCCGTGGTCTAACTTTGGCAATTTTGGGACGATTTGAAAAAGCAACGATCAGTTAGTAGCTCTTCCAGTTAACTTTAATTTGTCATTCAAACCTAGAAAACTCATTATGAACCCACTGTTCGAGAAAATCGTGAATTCGTAAGAACTAAGTAATTTGGCGAACTTAAGTTCGATCCCGGCACAATCTCAACTTTGCCGTGGTGTAAATTTCCCAATTTGGGGACGATTTGAAAACGCAACGTATCAGTTAGTAGCTCGTTCAGTTTACATTTATTTGTCATTCAAGCTTAGAAAACTGATTTTGAACCCACTTTTCTCAAAAATCGTGAATTTGTAAGATTTAAATAATCTGACGAATTTAAGTTCGATACTGGCAAAATTTGAACTTTTCCGTGCTCTAATTTTGGCAATTTTGGGACGATTTGAAAAAGCAACGATCAGTTAGTAGCTCATCCAGTTTACATTAATTTGTCATGTAAACCTAGAAAACTCATTTTGAACCCACTTTTGAATTTGTAAGATTTAAATAATCTGGCGAATTTAAGTTCGATACTGGCAAAATTTCAACTTTTCCGTGCTCTAATTTTGGCAATTTTGGGACGATTTGAAAAAACAACAATGAGTTACTACCTCATCCAGTTTACATTAATTTGTCATGTAAACCTAGAAAACCCATTTTAAAACCACTTTTCGAGAAAATCGTAAATTCCTTAAAACTAAGTTATCTAGCGAACTTAAGTTCGATCCCGGCACAATCTCAAATTTGCCGTGCTCTAACTTTGGCGATTTTGGGACGATTTGAAAACGCAACGTATCAGTTAGTAGCTCTTCCAGTTAACCTTAATTTGTCATTGACACCTAGAAAACTGATTTTGAACCCACTGTTCGAGAAAATCGTGAATTCGTTAAAATTAACTAATTTGGCGAACGTAAGTTCGATCCCGGCATAATCTCAACTTTGCCGTGCTCTAACTTTACCAATTTTGTTACGATTTGAAAACGCAACATAGCAGTAGTAGCTCATTCAGTTTACCTTCATTTGTCATTTAAACCTAGAAAACTCATTTTGAACCCACTTTTGAATATGTAAGAATTAAAATATCTGGCGAATTTAAGTTCGATACTGGCAAAATTTGAACTTTTCCGTGCTGTAATTTTGGCAATTTTGGGACGATTTGCAAAAGCAACGATCAGTTAGAAGCTCATCCAGTTTACCTTAATTTGTCATTCAAACCTAAAAAACTCAATGTAAACCCACTTTTCAAAAGTATCGTCAATTTGTAAGATTTAAATAATCTGGCGAATTTAAGTTCGATACTGGCAAAATTTGAACTTTTCCGTGCTCTAATTTTGGCAATTTGGGGACGATTTGAAAAAGCAACAATGAGTTACTAGCTCATCCAGTTTACCTTTATTTGTCATGTAAACCTAGAAAACCCATTTTGAAAAAGCAACATACCAGTTAGTAGCTCATCCAGTTTACCTTCATTTGTCATTTAAACCTAGAAAACTCATTTTGAAACAACTTTTCGAAAAAATCGTGAATTCGTAAGAACTAAATAATCTGGCGAATTTAAGTTCGATACTTGCAAAATTTCAACTTTTCCGTGCTCTAATTTTGGCAATTTTGGGACGATTTGCAAAAGCAACGATCAGTTAGAAGCTCATCCAGTTTACCTTAATTTGTCATTCAAACCTAGAAAACTCATTATGAACCCACTGTTCGAGAAAATCGTGAATTCGTCAAAACTAAGTATTTTGGCGAACTTAAGTTCGATCCTGGCACAATCTCAACTTTTCCGTTGTCTAACTTTGACAATTTTGGGACGATTTGAAAACGTAACGTATCAGTTAGTAGCTCTTCCAGTTAACCTTAGTTTGTCATTCAAACCTAGAAAACTCATTATGAACCCACTGTTCGAGAAAATCGTGAATTCGTAAAAATTAATTAATTTGGCGAACTTAAGTTCGTTCCCGGCACAATCTCAACTTTGCCGTGCTCTAACTTTCCCAATTTTGGGACGATTTAAGCCTAGAAAACTGATTTTGAACCCACTTTTCGAGAAAATCGTGAATTCGTAAAAATTAAGTAATTTGGCGACCTTAAGTTCGATCCCGGCACAATCTCAACTTTGCCGTTCTCTAACTTTGCCAATTTTGGGAAAACGCAACATACCAGTTAGTAGCTCATCCAGAAAACTCATTTTGAACCCACTTTTCGAAAAAATCGTGAATTCGTAAGAATTAAAATATATGGCGAATTTAAGTTCGATACTAGCAAAATTTCCACTTTTCCGTGCTCTAATTTTAGCAATTTTGGGATGATTTGAAAAGCAACGATCAGTTAGTAGCGTATTCAGCTACATTTATTTGTCATTTAATTCTAGAAAGCTGAATTTGAAACCACTTTTCAAAAAAAAATCGTGAATTTGTAAGATTTAAGTAATATGGCGAACTTAAGTTCGATCCCGGCACAATCTCAACTTTGCCGTGGTCTAACTTTGGCAATTTTGGGACAATTTGAAAAAGCAACATAGCAGTTAGTAGCTCATCCAGTTTACCTTAATTTGTCATTTAAACCTAAAAAACTCATTTTGAAACCACTTTTCGAGAAAATCGTGAGTTCGTAAAAACTAAGTAATTTGGCGAACTTAATTTCGATCCTGGCACAATCTCAACTTTGCCGTTGTCTCACTTTGGCAATTTTGGGACGATTTGAAAACGCAACGTTTCAGTTAGTAGCACTTCCAGTTTAGCTGAATGTGTCATTCAAACCTAAGAAACTGATTTTGAACCCACTTTTCGAGAAAATCGTGAATTCGTAAAAACTAAGTAATTTGGCGAACTTAAGTTCAATCCCGGCACAATCTCAACTTTGCCGTGCTCTAACTTTCCCAATTTTGGGACGATTTGAAAACGCAACATACCAGTTAGTAGCTCATCCAGTTTACCTTCAATTGTCATTTAAACCTAGAAAACTCATTTTGAACCCACTTTTCGAAAAAATCGTGAATTCGTAAGAACTAAATAATCTGGCGAATTTAAGTTCGATACTTGCAAAATTTCAACTTTTCCGTGCTCTAATTTTGGCAATTTTGGGACGATTTGAAAAAGCAACGATCAGTTAGAAGCTCATTCAGTTTACCTTAATTTGTCATGTAAACCTAGAAAACTCATTTTGAACCCACTTTTGAATATGTAAGAATTAAAGTATCTGGGGAATTTAAGTTCGATACTGGCAAAATTTCAAATTTTCCGTGCTCTAATTTTGGCAATTCTGGGACGATTTGAAAAAGCAACGATCAGTTAGAAGCTCATCCAGTTTACCTTAATTTGTCACTCAAACCTAAAAAAAACAATTTGAAACCACTTTTCAAAAAAATCGTGAATTTGTAAGATTTAAATAATCTGGCGAATTTAAGTTCGATACTGGCAAAATTTGAACTTTTCCGTGCTCTAATTTTGGCAATTTGGGGACGATTTGAAAAAGCAACAATGAGTTACTAGCTCATCCAGTTTACCTTAATTTGTCATGTAAACCTAGAAAACCCATTTTGAAACCACTTTTCGAGAAAATCGTAAATTCCTAAAAACTAAGTTATCTAGCGAACTTAAATTCGATCCCGGCACAATTTCAACCTTGCCGTGCTCTAACTTTGGCAATTTTGGGACGATTTAAAACGCAACGTATCAGTTAGTAGCTCTTCCAGTTAACCTTTATTTGTCATTCAAACCTAGAATGAACCCACTGTTCGAGAAAATCGTGAATTCGTAAAAACTAAGTAATTTGGCGAACTTAAGTTCGTTCCCGGCACAATCTCAACTTTGCCGTGCTCTAACGTTCCCAATTTTGGGACGATTTAAACCTAGAAAACTGATTTTGAACCCACTTTTCGAGAAAATCGTGAATTCGTAAGATTTAAATAATCTGGCGAATTTAAGTTCGATACTGGCAAAATTTGAACTTTTCCGTGCTCTAACTTGGCCAATTTTGGGACGATTTGAAAACGCAACATACCAGTTAGTAGCTAATCCAGAAAACTCATTTTGAACCCACTTTTCGAAAAAATCGTGAATTCGTAAGAATTAAAATATATGGCGAATTTAAGTTCGATACTGGCACAATTTCCACTTTTCCGTGCTCTAATTTATGCAATTTTGGGATGATTTGAAAAAGCAACGATCAGTTAGTAGCGTATTCAGCTTACATTTATTTGTCATTCAATTCTAGAAAGCTGAATTTAAAACCACTTTTCAAAAAAAATCGTGAATTTGTAAGATTTAAGTAATATGGCGAACTTAAGTTCGATCCCGGCAAAATTTTAACTTTGCCGTGGTCTAACTTTGGCAATTTTGGGACAATTTGAAAAAGCAACATAGCAGTTAGTAGCTCATCCAGTTTACCTTAATTTGTCATTTAAACCTAGAAAACTCATTTTGAAACCACTTTTCGAGAAAATTGGAATTCGTAAAAACTAAGTAATTTGGCGAACTTAAGTTCGATCCTGGCACAATCTCAACTTTGCCGTTGTCTAACTTTGGCAATTTTGGGACGATTTGAAAACGCAACGTTTCAGTTAGTAGCACTTCCAGTTTAGCTTAATTTGTCATTCAAACCTAAAAAACTGATTTTGAACCCACTTTTCGAGAAAATCGTGAATTCGTAAAAACTAAGTAATTTGGCGAACTTAAGTTCGATCCCGGCACAATCTCAACTTTGCCGTGCTCTAACTTTGCCAATGTTGGGACGATTTGAAAACGCAACATACCAGTTAGTAGCTCATCCAGTTTACCTTCATTTGTCATTTAAACCTAGAAAACTCATTTTGAACCCACTTTTCGAATATCGTGAATCGTAAAATAAGTAATTGGCGAATTTAAGTTCGATACTGGCAAAATTTGAACTTTTCCGTGCTCTAATTTTGGCAATTTTGGGACGATTTGAAAAAGCAACGATCAGTTAGAAGCTCATCCAGTTTACCTTAATTTGTCATTCAAACCTAAAAAACTCATTTTGAACGCACTTTTCGAGAAAATCGTGAATTCGTAAGAATTAAATAAACTGGCAAATTTAAGTTCGATACTGGCAAAATTTCAACTTTTCCGTGCTCTAATTTTGGCAATTTGGGACGATTTGAAAAAGCAAGAATGAGTTACTAGTTCATCCAATTTACCTTAATTTGTCATTTAAACCTAGAAAACTCATTTTAAACCCACTTTTGGAAATGTGAATGTAAAAATAAGTATCTGGCGAACTTAAGTTCCATACTGGCACAATTTCAACTGTTGCCGTGCTCTTATTTTGGCAATTTTGGGACGATTTGAAAAAGCAACGATCAGTTAGAAGCTCATCCAGTTTACCATAATTTGTCATTCAAACCTAAAAAACTCAATTTGAACCCACTTTTGAAAAAATCGTGAATTCGTAAGAATTAAATAATCTGGCGAATTTAAGTTCGATACTGGCAAAATTTCAACTTTTCCGTGCTCTAACTTTGCCAATTTTGGGACGATTTGAAAAAGCAACAATGAGTTACTAGCTCATCCAGTTTACCTTAATTTGTCATGTAAACCTAGAAAACTCATTTTGAACCGACTTTTGAATTTGTAAGAATTAAAGTATCTGGCGAATTTAAGTTCCATACTGGCAAAATTTCAACTGTTCCGTGCTCTTATTTTGGCAATTTTGGGACGATTTGAAAAAGCAACGATCAGTTAGAAGCTCATCCAGTTTACCTTAATTTGTCATTCAAACCTAAAAAACTCAATTTGAACCCACTTTTCAAAAAAATCGTGAATTTGTAAGATTTAAATAATCTGGCGAATTTAAGTTCGATACTGGCAAAATTTTAACTTGTCCGTGCTCTAATTTTGAAAATTTGGGGACGATTTAAAAAAGCAACAATGATTTACTAGCTCATCCAGTTTACCTTAATATGTCATGTAAACCTAGAAAACCCATTTTGAAACCACGATCCCGGCACAATTTCAACTTTGCCGTGGTCTAACTTTGGCAATTTTGGGACGATTTGAAAACGCAACGTATCAGTTAGTAGCTCTTCCAGTTTAACCTTAATTTGTCATTCAAACCTAGAAAACTCATTTTGAACCCACTTTTCGAGAAAATCGTGAATTCGTAAAAACTAAGTAATCTGGCGAACTTAAGTTCGATCCCGGCACAATCTCAACTTTGCCGTGCTCTAACTTTGGCAATTTTGGGACGATTTGAAAACGCAACGTCAGTATAGCATCAGTTTAGTATTTGTCATTCAAACCAGAAAACTCATTTTGAACCCACTTTTCGAAAAAATCGTGAATTTGTAAGATTTAAGTAATATGGCGAAGTTCGATACTGGCACAATCTCAACTTTGCCGTGCTCTAACTTTGCCAATTTTGGGACGATTTGAAAACGCAACGTATCAGTTAGTAGCTATTCAGTTTACTTAATTTGTCATTCAAACCTAGAAAACTCATTTTGAAACCACTTTTCGAGAAAAATCGTGAATTCGTAAAAACTAAGTAATTTGGCGAACTTAAGTTCGATCCTGGCACAATCTCAACTTTGCCGTTGCCTAACTTTGGCAATTATGGGACGATTTGAAAACGCAACATACCAGTTAGTAGTTCATCCAGTTTACCTTAATTTGTCATTTAAACCTAGAAAACTCATTTTGAAACCACTTTTCGAGAAAATCGTGAATTCGTAAAAACTAAGTAATTTGGCGAACTTAAGTTCGATCCTGGCACAATCTCAACTTTGCCGTTGCCTAACTTTGGCAATTTAGGGACGATTTGAAAACGCAACGTTTCAGTTAGTAGCACTTCCAGTTTACCTTAATTTGTCATTCAAACCTAAAAAACTGATTTTGAACCCACTTTTCGAGAAAATCGTGAATTCGTAAAAACTAAGTAATTTGGCGAACTTAAGTTCGATCCCGGCACAATCTCAACTTTGCCGTGCTCTAACTTTCCCAATTTTGGGACGATTTGAAAACGCAACGTATCAGTAAGTAGCTCGTTCAGTTTACACCTATTTGTCATTCAAACCCAGAAAATTCATTTTGATCCCACTTTTGAAGAAAATCGTGAATTCGTAAAAACTAAGTAATCTGGCGAAATTAAGTTCGATCCTGGCACAATCTCAACTTTGCCGTGCTCTAACTTTGGCAATTTTGGGACGATTTGAAAAAGCAACGACCAGTTAGTAGCTCATCCAGTTTACTTTAATTTGTCATTCAAACCTAGAAAACTCATTTTGAACCCACTTTTCAAAAAAATCGTGAATTCGTAAAAACTAAGTAATCTGGCGAACTTAAGTTCGATCCTGGCACAATCTCAACTTTGCCGTGGTCTAACTTTGGCAATTTTGGGACGATTTGAAAACGCAACGATTCAGTTAGTAGCACATCCAGTTTAGCTTCATTTGTCATTCAAACCTAGAAAACTCATTTTGAACCCACTTTTCGAGAAAATCGTGAATTCGTAAAAACTAAGTAATTTGGCGAACTTAAATTCGATCCTGGCACAATCTCAACTTTGCCGTGCTCTAACTTTGCCAATTATGGGACGATTTGAAAACGCAACATACCAGTTAGTAGTTCATCCAGTTTACCTTAATTTGTCATTTAAACCTAGAAAACTCATTTTGAAACCACTTTTCGAGAAAATCGTGAATTCGTAAAAACTAAGTAATCTGGCGAACTTAAGTTCGATCCTGGCACAATCTCAACTTTGCCGTTGCCTAACTTTGGCAATTTAGGGACGATTTGAAAACGCAACGTATCAGCTAGTAGCTCTTCCAGTTAACCTTAATTTGTCATTCATACCTAGAAAACTCATTATGAACCCACTGTTCGAGAAAATCGTGAATTCGTAAAAACTAAGTAATTTGGCGAACTTAAGTTTGATCCCGGCACAATCTCAACCTTGCCGAGGTCTAACTTTGGCAATTTTGAGACAATTTGAATAAGCAACGATCAGTTAGTAGCATATTCAGTTTATATATATTTGTCATTCAAACCCAGAAAATTCATTTTGATCCCACTTTTCAAGAAAATCGTGAATTCGTAAAAACTAAGTAATTTGGCGAATTTAAGTTCGATCCCGGCACAATCTCAACTTTGCCGTGCTCTAACTTTCCCAATTTTGGGACGATTTGAAAACGCAACATACCAGTTAGTAGCTCATCCAGTTTACCTTCATTTGTCATTTAAACCTAGAAAACTCATTTTGAACCCACTTTTCAAAAAAATCGTGAATTCGTAAGAACTAAATAATCTGGCGAATTTAAGTTCGATACTTGCAAAATTTCAACTTTTCCGTGCTCTAATTTTGGCAATTTTGGGACGATTTGAATAAGCAACGATCAGTTAGAAGCTCATCCAGTTTACCTTAATTTGTCATGTAAACCTAGAAAACCCATTTTGAAACCACTTTTCGAGACAATCGAAAATTCCTTAAAACTAAGTTATCTAGCGAATTTAAGTTCGATCCCGGCACAATCTCAAATTTGCCGTGCTCTAACTTTGGCGGTTTTGGAACGATTTGAAAACGCAACTTATCAGTTAGTAGCTCTTCCAGTTAACCTTAATTTGTCATTCAAACCTAGAAAACTCATTATGAACCCACTGTTCGAGAAAATCGTGAATTCGTAAAAACTAAGTAATTTGGCGAACTTAAGTTCGATCCCGGCACAATCTCAACTTTGCCGCGGTCTAACTTTGGCAATTTTGGGACAATTTGAAAAAGCAACGATCAGTTAGTAGCACCTTCAGTTTTTATATATTTGTCATTCAAACCTAGAAAACTGATTTTGAACCCACTTTTCGAGAAAATCGTGAATTCGTTAAAATTAACTAATTTGGCGAACGTAAGTTCGATCCCGGCATAATCTCAACTTTGCCGTGCTCTAACTTTACCAATTTTGTTACGATTTGAAAACGCATTATAGCAGTAGTAGCTCATTCAGTTTACCTTCATTTGTAATTTAAACCTAGAATACTCATTTTGAACCCACTTTTGAATATGTAAAAATTAAAGTATCTGGGGAATTTAAGTTCGATACTGGCAAAATTTCAACTTTTCCGTGCTCTAATTTTTGCAATTTTGGGACGATTTGAAAAAGCAACGATCAGTTAGAAGCTCATCCAGTTTACCTTAATTTGTCATTCAAACCTAAAAAACTCAATTTGAACCCACTTTTCAAAATAATCGTGAATTTGTAAGATTTAAGTAATATGGCGAATTAAGTTCGATACTGGCAAAATTTGAACTTTTCCGTGCTCTAATTTTGGCAATTTGGGGACGATTTGAAAAAGCAACAATGAGTTACTAGCTCATCCAGTTTACCTTAATTTGTCATGTAAACCTAGAAAACCCATTTTGAAACCACTTTTCGAGAAAATCGTAAATTCCTTAAAACTAAGTTATCTAGCGAACTTAAATTCGATCCCGGCACAATTTCAACTTTGCCGTGCTCTAACTTTGGCAATTTTGGGACGATTTAAAAACGCAACGTATCAGTTAGTAGCTCTTCCAGTTAACCTTTATTTGTCATTCAAACCTAGAATGAACCCACTGTTCGAGAAAATCGTGAATTCGTAAAAGCTAAGTAATTTGGCGAACTTAAGTTCGATGCCGGCATTATCTCAACTTTGCCGTGGTCTAGCTTTGGCTATTTTGGGACGATTTGAAAAAGCAACGATCAGTTAGTAGATAAACCAGTTTACCTTAATTTCTCGTTTAAGCTAGAAAACTGATTTTGAACCCACTGTTCGAGAAAATCGTGAATTCGTAAAAACTAAGTAATTTGGCGAACTTAAGTTCGTTCCCGGCACAATCTCAACTTTGCCGTGCTCTAACTTTCCCAATTTTGGGAGGATTTAAACCTAGAAAACTGATTTTGAACCCACTTTTCGAGAAAATCGTGAATTCGTAAAAATTAAGTAATCTGGCGACCTTAAGTTCGATCCCGGCACAATCTCAACTTTGCCGTGCTCTAACTTTGCCAATTTTGGGACGATTTGAAAACGCAACGTATCAGTTAGTAGCTCTTCCAGTTAACCTTAATTTGTCATTCAAACCTAGAAAACTCATTATGAACCCACTGTTCGAGAAAATCGTGAATTCGTAAAAACTAAGTAATTTGGCGAACTTAAGTTCGATCCCGGCACAATCTCAACTTTGCCGCGGTCTAACTTTGGCAATTTTGGGACAATTTGAAAAAGCAACGATCAGTTAGTAGCACATTCAGTTTTTATATATTTGTCATTCAAACCTAGAAAACTGATTTTGAACCCACTTTTCGAGAAAATCGTGAATTCGTTAAAATTAACTAATTTGGCGAACGTAAGTTCGATCCCGGCATAATCTCAACTTTGCCGTGCTCTAACTTTACCAATTTTGTTACGATTTGAAAACGCATTATAGCAGTAGTAGCTCATTCAGTTTACCTTCATTTGTAATTTAAACCTAGAATACTCATTTTGAACCCACTTTTGAATATGTAAAAATTAAAGTATCTGGGGAATTTAAGTTCGATACTGGCAAAATTTCAACTTTTCCGTGCTCTAATTTTTGCAATTTTGGGACGATTTGAAAAAGCAACGATCAGTTAGAAGCTCATCCAGTTTACCTTAATTTGTCATTCAAACCTAAAAAACTCAATTTGAACCCACTTTTCAAAATAATCGTGAATTTGTAAGATTTAAGTAATATGGCGAATTAAGTTCGATACTGGCAAAATTTGAACTTTTCCGTGCTCTAATTTTGGCAATTTGGGGACGATTTGAAAAAGCAACAATGAGTTACTAGCTCATCCAGTTTACCTTAATTTGTCATGTAAACCTAGAAAACCCATTTTGAAACCACTTTTCGAGAAAATCGTAAATTCCTTAAAACTAAGTTATCTAGCGAACTTAAATTCGATCCCGGCACAATTTCAACTTTGCCGTGCTCTAACTTTGGCAATTTTGGGACGATTAAAAACGCAACGTATCAGTTAGTAGCTCTTCCAGTTAACCTTTATTTGTCATTCAAACCTAGAATGAACCCACTGTTCGAGAAAATCGTGAATTCGTAAAAACTAAGTAATTTGGCGAACTTAAGTTCGATGCCGGCATTATCTCAACTTTGCCGTGGTCTAGCTTTGGCTATTTTGGGACGATTTGAAAAAGCAACGATCAGTTAGTAGATAAACCAGTTTACCTTAATTTCTCGTTTAAGCTAGAAAACTGATTTTGAACCCACTGTTCGAGAAAATCGTGAATTCGTAAAAACTAAGTAATTTGGCGAACTTAAGTTCGTTCCCGGCACAATCTCAACTTTGCCGTGCTCTAACTTTGCCAATTTCGGGACGATTTGAAAACGAAACATACTAGTTAGTAGCTCATCCAGTTTACCTTCATTTGTCATTTAAACCTAGAAAACCCATTTTGAAATCACTTTTCGAAAAAATCGTGAATTCGTTAAAATTAAGTTATCTGGCTAACTTAAGTTCGATCCCGGCACAATCTCAACTTTGCCGTGCTCTAACTTTGGCAATTTTGGGACGATTTGAAAACGCAACGTATCAGTTAGTAGCTCTTCTAGTTATCCTTAATTTGTCATTCACTGTTTGAGAAAATCGTGAATTCGTAACAGCAAAGTAATTTGGCGAACTTAAGTTCGTTCCCGGCACAATCTCAACTTTGCCGTGCTCTAACTCTTCCAATTTTGGGACGATTTAAACCTAGAAAACTGATTTTGAACCCACTTTTCGAGAAAATCGTGAATTCGTAAAAATTAAGTAATTTGGCGACCTTAAGTTCGATCCCGGCACAATATCAACTTTGCCGTGCTCTAACTTTGCCAATTTTGGGACGATTTGAAAACGAAACATACTAGTTAGTAGCTCATCCAGTTTACCTTCATTTGTCATTTAAACCTAGAAAACCCATTTTGAAATCACTTTTCGAAAAAATCGTGAATTCGTTAAAATTAAGTTATCTGGCTAACTTAAGTTCGATCCCGGCACAATCTCAACTTTGCCGTGCTCTAACTTTGGCAATTTTGGGACGATTTGAAAACGCAACGTATCAGTTAGTAGCTCTTCCAGTTATCCTTAATTTGTCATTCACTGTTTGAGAAAATCGTGAATTCGTAGAAGCAAAGTAATTTGGCGAACTTAAGTTCGTTCCCGGCACAATCTCAACTTTGCCGTGCTCTAACTTTCCCAATTTTGGGACGATTTAAACCTAGAAAACTGATTTTGAACCCACTTTTCGAGAAAATCGTGAATTCGTAAAAATTAAGCAATCTGGCGACCTTAAGTTCGATCCCGGCACAATCTCAACTTTTCCGTGATCTAATTTTGGCAATTTTGGGACGATTTGAAAACGCAACATACCAGTTAGTAGCTCATCCAGTTTACCTTCATGTGTCATTTAAACCTAGAAAACTCATTTTTAACCCACTTTTGAAAAAAATCCTGAATTTGTCAGAATTAAAATATATGGCGAATTTAAATTCGATACTGGCAAAATTTCAACTTTTCCTTGCTCTAATTTTAGCAATTTTGGGATGATTTGAAAAAGCAACGAACAGTTAGTAGCGCATTCAGTTTACATTTATTGAATTCTAGAAAGTTGAATTTGATAACGCTTTTCAAAAAAAATCGTGAATTTGTAAGATTAAGGTAATATGGCGAACTTAAGTTCGATCCCGGCAAAATTTTAACTTTGCCGTGCTCTAACTTTCCCAATTTTGGGTCAATTTGAAAAAGCAACTTAGCAGTTAGTAGCTCATCCAGTTTACCTTAATTTGTCATTTAAACCTAGAAAACTCATTTGAACCCACTTTTCGAGAAAATCGTGAATTCGTAAAAACTAAGTAATTTGGCGAACTTAAGTTCGATCCCGGCACAATCTCAACTTTGCCGTGGTCTAAATTTGGCAATTTTGGGACGATTTGAAAAAGCAACGTATCAGTTAGTAGCTCTTCTAGTTATCCTTAATTTGTCATTCACTGTTTGAGAAAATCGTGAATTCGTAAAAGCAAAGTAATTTGGCGAACTTAAGTTCGTTCCCGGCACAATCTCAACTTTGCCGTGCTCTAACTTTCCCAATTTTGGGACGATTTAAACCTAGAAAACTGATTTTGAACCCACTTTTCGAGAAAATCGTGAATTCGTAAAAATTAAGTAATTTGGCGACCTTAAGTTCGATCCCGGCACAATCTCAACTTTGCCGTGCTCTAACTTTGCCAATTTTGGGACGATTTGAAAACGAAACATACTAGTTAGTAGCTCATCCAGTTTACCTTCATTTGTCATTTAAACCTAGAAAACCCATTTTGAAATCACTTTTCGAAAAAATCGTGAATTCGTTAAAATTAAGTTATCTGGCTAACTTAAGTTCGATCCCGGCACAATCTCAACTTTGCCGTGCTCTAACTTTGGCAATTTTGGGACGATTTGAAAACGCAACGTATCAGTTAGTAGCTCTTCCAGTTATCCTTAATTTGTCATTCACTGTTTGAGAAAATCGTGAATTCGTAGAAGCAAAGTAATTTGGCGAACTTAAGTTCGTTCCCGGCACAATCTCAACTTTGCCGTGCTCTAACTTTCCCAATTTTGGGACGATTTAAACCTAGAAAACTGATTTTGAACCCACTTTTCGAGAAAATCGTGAATTCGTAAAAATTAAGCAATCTGGCGACCTTAAGTTCGATCCCGGCACAATCTCAACTTTTCCGTGCTCTAATTTTGGCAATTTTGGGACGATTTGAAAACGCAACATACCAGTTAGTAGCTCATCCAGTTTACCTTCATGTGTCATTTAAACCTAGAAAACTCATTTTTAACCCACTTTTGAAAAAAATCCTGAATTTGTCAGAATTAAAATATATGGCGAATTTAAATTCGATACTGGCAAAATTTCAACTTTTCCTTGCTCTAATTTTAGCAATTTTGGGATGATTTGAAAAAGCAACGAACAGTTAGTAGCGCATTCAGTTTACATTTATTGAATTCTAGAAAGTTGAATTTGATAACGCTTTTCAAAAAAAATCGTGAATTTGTAAGATTAAGGTAATATGGCGAACTTAAGTTCGATCCCGGCAAAATTTTAACTTTGCCGTGCTCTAACTTTCCCAATTTTGGGACAATTTGAAAAAGCAACTTAGCAGTTAGTAGCTCATCCAGTTTACCTTAATTTGTCATTTAAACCTAGAAAACTCATTTTGAACCCACTTTTCGAGAAAATCGTGAATTCGTAAAAACTAAGTGATTTGGCGAACTTAAGTTCGATCCCGGCACAATCTCAACTTTGCCGTGGTCTAAATTTGGCAATTTTGGGACGATTTGAAAAAGCAACGATCAGTTAGTAGATAAACCAGTTTACCTTAATTTGTCGTTTAAGCTAGAAAACTTATTTTGAACCCACTGTTCGAGAAAATCGTGAATTCGTAAAAACTAAGTGATTTGGCGAAATTAAGTTCGATCCCGGCACAATCTCAACTTTGCCGTGGTCCAAATTTGGCAATTTTGGGACGATTTGAAAAAGCAACGATCAGTTAGTAGATAAACCAGTTTACCTTAATTTGTCGTTTAAGCTAGAAAACTTATTTTGAACCCACTGTTCGAGAAAATCGTGAATTCGTAAAAACTAAGTAATTTGGCGAACTTAAGTTCGATCTCGGCACAATCTCAACTTTGCCGTGGTCTAACTCTTCCAATTTTGGGACGATTTGAAAACGCAACGTATCATTTAGTAGCTCGTTCAGTTAACATAAGTAGATAGGGAATGTCTGTTCTGGAACAGGAAATGACGTCACTGATAAGGCTGCGATCGCGACCGGAAGTGGTTTGGCGCGCGTGTACGTACAAGATCATGTTATTTGGGGATGACGTCACTACTGATAAGGCTGTGACCCGCAAGTGGTTTCGCGCGAGTTATGCAACCAATTAAAGTTGCACAAACAAATAACATAATTGCACAAAAAGCCAAAGCTGGACAAACAAATAAGCTTATGCATGGAAATGTTGATAACGACGAGATCAGCATAATCATGCAGAGGTACTTAAACCAGGATCGAATTTCAAAAGCATAAACAACGGAAGCGTTGCCGTCGCTTCCGTTGCTCGATCAGCAATTTATGAAACAAACGAAATGGGCATTTGCATATGCCAAAGCAAATTATATTTTTTAGTCTTAAGATTCAATTGTAACCGGACAGAAGTCCAAGTTCTAAACTAATAAAGAAACTCACGATATCTAAAGATATTTAGTGAATGAAATTCGTTCTTTCTACGAATAGTCCAAGTTCTAAAACTAATAAAGAAACTCACGATATCTAAAGATATCTAGTGAATGAAATTCGTTCTTTCAACGAATATAATTGGCGCAGTCGAAATCGGACAAACACGTTCAGAATTAACCAAAGTTAATCCGCGAGAAATTTTTTAATTTAAACCACAATGGAAGCAGAGATGGATAATTTAAGAGCAGTATTGCTTCAACAGGAAGGAGAGTTGAACCTATTAAGGCAACAAAATCAAACAACAACAACAACAGCTGCAACAACAACAGCAGCAACAACATCAACAACAACAACAACCGATCCAGTGGCTGTCAAACAAAGATATCATCCAGCAGTTTCGCCAGCTAAGGCAGCTCGACGACCAACATGATGTGTTGGCTTTTATAAAATCTGTGGAGTTCCTCATGACATTATGCCAGGGAAACGCACCGCTGATCCAGTTTGGCACTAACATCGTCGCTAATGAAAAGGTGTCGGGAACAGCAGCAAATTTCATCAGACAATTGGGGATGGAGCCTAGCTGGGACCAAATGAAGACCAAACTGATGGAGCAAATGCGACCCAGGATGACCTACGAAGACGTATTCGATAGATGCAGATTCATCAAAGTGAGTAGTTTAAGAGATTTGTTCCAGGAGTTTGAGAAAGCAAAGTGCGAAATAAATAAAATATATATGTTCGACGAATCCAAACCAGCCATGTATGAAAATGATAAAGTAGATAGAGATTTGTTAAACATGCTAATGAATAAAATAGACACTCCATTCAGGATTCATGTCGATCAGGGCATATCTATGCATGCTTTACAAACGAAATATTCAAATATTAAAGCACTGGACGATCCCAGAGCTATTTTACAGAGGTATAGAAAAAATTCGAACAATACCTATAACAAACAGGGTAACACTAACACTAACACCAACACTAACGCTAACACTAACACTAGCACCACTCATAAAAACGCAACCCAGAATTATCAGTTTGCTAGTAATAATAACAATACCAAACAGAATCAGGGTGGCCGGCCAAACACCAATAATAACGCCGGCCCACCTCAGAGTGACCAAGTCAACCAACAGTCGTATAACAGGTCACAACCCACCCAAAACCCAAATTTTAAACCTAACTATAACAACAAGGGTAACAGCTCAAGACAGACAAGAATGTCTCATATGAGCGTTGACACTCAAAAGAATGATCCCACACCCATGGAGATTGGGACTTTGGAAGTAAATCAGGCAGAAGAAGAAGAGGAAGAACAGGTAAATTTTTTGATTCCTTGCCTAGAGCAACCTTACCAATAATAGTGTGGACAATAGGAAAAGAAAAAATTAAATGCTTAGTCGACACTGGTGCGACGACAAGCATCTTAAAATCAAGAATTCTCGAATTTCAATACCCCAAAACAGAACTCACCAAACCATGCTCGTATAAAACTCTTAACGGCATTAATATCGTGAAATACACCGTAACAACACCACTTCCAAAAGAGATACCCTACTCGGGGACACTACAGTGGAAACTTATAGATTTCTCAAACAAAAATTTCTCGGCAATAATAGGCCAAAATTTCTTAAAAGCCTTCAATGCTCAAATCAACAACACAGAGCGATATGTACAATTACTCGATAGAAAATTTTATTTTTTGGATTACGAATACCCAGAAGCAATGCACAATGCTTGTGCTCTGCAACCCGTGAACAGAAAAGAAATACGAGATCGCTTCAACCTCGCTCATTTAAATGACGAGGAACGTCGAGCCGTCGAAACCCTATTCGCGGAATCTGACGACTTATTTTTTCAAGAGGGGGACGTTTTGTCAGCAACAAACCAGATTTCCCACGAAATAATTACCACAGTGGATAGGCCTTTATATTCTAAAATATATAGATATCCCCAAATACATGAAAAAGAAATAAATAGACAGATAAAGGAAATGCTTGAGCAGAACATAATAAAAAAGAGTAACTCACCCTACAACAGTCCCTTATGGATCGTCGAGAAAAAACTCGATAATTCAGGGTCAAAAAAGTTCAGAATCGTCATCGATTACCGTAAATTAAACGAATTCACGGTCGATGACAGATTTCCAATCCCTAATCTAAACTCTCTATTGGATAAATTAGGTAGATCCCAATATTTCACAACCCTCGATCTGGCGAAGGGTTTTCACCAAATTCTCGTACGAGAGGAAGACAGACCAAAAACGGCATTTTCAACACCGTCAGGTCACTATGAGTTTGTCAGAATGCGTTCGGACTAAAAAATGCTCCATCGACATTCCAGAGAGCTCTGAATGAAGTCTTGAAAGATCATATTAATGACAACTGTGTCGTCTACATGGACGACATATTAATTTTTAGCACTTCCCTTCAGGAACATATGACCACCCTAAGGAAAATATTTAGAACCTTGAAGGAGGCAAATTTGAAAATTCAAGTAGATAAGTGTGACTTTCTTAAGAAAGAAACACAATTTCTTGGCCACATCCTGCCACCACTCACCGGTATTAGACCGAACCACAGACAAGTAAATATTATACAAAATTTAAAATTACCCAAAACGGCAAAACAGATTAAATCATTCCTAGGAATGACAGGATTTACAGAAAGTTCGTTAGGGATTATGCAAAAATAGCATTCCCCATGTCAAGGTATCTGAAAGAAAAACGAGACGATCAACACTGACGACCCAAGCTATATAGCTGCATTCGAAAGTGAAGACACTAGTTACAAACAGTCCAGTCCTACGATACCCAAATTTTCCAAGAAATTCACCGTCACTACAGACGCCAGTATTTCGCGGTGGGAGCAGTGCTATCTCAAGAGAGCCACCCAATCGCATATGCATCCCGAACATTAAATCAACATGAATGCAACTACTCAACTATAGAGAAAGAGCTTCTAGCCATAGTGTGGGCCGTAAAGTACTTTCGACCGTATGTTTATGGTAGAGAATTCGACCTCGAGAGCGATCACCAACCCTTAAAATGGCTGATGGCTAAATATACGGGCAAAGATATAAGCCCAAGACTGCAGAGATGGCTCATTAATCTAGGGGAGTACAAGTTCCATATAGAATACATAAAAGAAAAAAATAATAATATTGCTGATTTTTTGAGTAGGATTAAAGAAGACGAAATTAACCTAATGGAGGTCGAATCAACAGACGAAGAAGACAACAAATCCCTGACTGAAACGGTTCACTCTAAAGAAGAGGATCAGGGTTTTAACATGTCCATATTAGAAACGGCAGTCAACAGATTCAAAACACAAATAATTTTCACAGAAAAGAAACCCAACACCATAGTACAAGTGTTTGGCAGAAAGAGAATTTATATTAGCAAAAAAGACTTGGAAAACAACCAAGCAGTAACATCCTCAGACGAGAAATAACAGCAGGAAAGATAGGAGTTTTTTCACACCTAAGCGACATGAATTTTACCAATTTCAAAAAATATTGACAAAGGAATACACTTCCAATCCAAAAGTAAGGTTCGTAAAATGTACCAGGTTCGCTACAGACATAGAGTCTGAAGATGAGTTGCACACCCAAATAGCTCTGTTTCATAAAAACGAGAGTGGCCATTGCGGGATAGTTGCTACCTATCAGAAACTTAAACTTAAATTTTACCATCCCAATCTAAAAACACATATCCACAGAATAATAAATAATTGCGACGTTTGCAGTGTGGGAAATATGATAGGAAACCATTAAAAACAACTTCCATCTAACAGAAACACCAAAAACCTGCAACGAGATAATACATGTGGACACATATGTGAATTCAAAACAATCTTTCATAATATTCATTGATAAATTCTCAAAACACGCCACTTGCTTGCCACTGACCGATAGAAATAGTATCACAATAGTAGAGCACATTCAACAGTTCTTGTCCATTAAAGGGAAAGTCCAGAAATTTGTCTTCGACAACGAATTCAATAGCTTGAACGTCAGGGAATTCCTGGAAAAAGAAGGCATAGAATACCACTCAACAAAGCCAAATAGTCATACTGGCAATAGCGATGTCGAAAGACTTAATAATACATTGACAGAGAAAATTCGTACACTAAATATAGAGAGAAAAGACCTATAATTGAACAAATGGCCAGAGCTGTATACTTTTACAACAATACACACCACACCACCACAAAATCTACACCGTTCGAAGTACAAAACCATAAAGTCGATCACAAAGAATTATATGACAGAATGTCAGCACAAAAAGCTGAAAAAATAGCAAAGCTAAACAATAACAGGGAAACTTACATAGAAACCAGAACAGAAGGATTTATAAAAAATTACAAAAACTTAAGACACAAAGAAGAACCCAAATTTAGGAAAACAAAATTACAAAACATCCATACAGCAAACATTAAAAGACCTACAAAATTTTCAGATAACGTTGACACTCCTCATCATGTGCCTGTTGCCAACATTGTCGACGGCAATGATCAACATAACCCCGATCCAGGCTGAAACCGGATTCATATCGCTGGAGGAAAGTACGGTGGAGCTGGTTAGCGAGTTCAAAATGGTCCTACATATAATAAGTCCAAAGGAAATATTAGAATTAACCAACATAATCCAGAATAATACGAAAATTCTGGTTAAGAAAGATAGGCATAGGCTAGATACAGAGATAGAAACTATAAAAATCAAAATAAGATCCATAACCCCAAATTCACTAGCAAGACAAAAACGCGGCCTTATCAACGCAATAGGAAAAACTCAGAAGTGGCTCACCGGTCTCATGGATGATGACGATAGGGAAATCATTATGAATCATCTCCTTAATAACCAAGAAAACCAAAATAACATAATTAACAATATTAACAAACAAGTAAAAATAAATAACGACTTACAAATTCTATTAACACACTTAAAGAAGTAATATTGGATGACAGGGAAAAAATAACCAAAACTCTTAACAACATTGAGACATATAATACCATGCTCAGAACAGACATAATGTATCATGACCAGCTGTTGAAGTTGAAATTTTTGCATGATAAAGTAGACACCATCTTGGACACAATAGCGTCAGCTAAACATAACCTCTTTCACCCCTCAATACTAACGAACGAAGAGTTTATACTCTATAATATAGATTTTTACAAAATTAAATTAATTCGCATGGGAGTCATGACCTATGACACTAATATAATCGTAGCAATCAAAATACCAACTAACATAATAACTACCACAGTATTCTTAATTACCCCACTAACTAATCAGAAGAACAAAAGAATCGACATGAGTCCCGAAAGAGTAATAAAAATGGAGAACAAAACTTATACATACGAGGAACAGAAAACAATAAATGAACTCAAGCTTAGCTCTAACTGTATAATTAAAAGAAATTGTAAAGTGATAGAAGATGTAGAATTTAAGACAAAATTAATAAACGAAGGTACATTGCTAATAAGTAATGCAAAAGATAATGAAATTCAATACAATTGCAACAATACCACCAATAGCGAAATATTAAGAGGAAACTTCCTCATAGAATTCACAAATTGCACAGTCCTCATAGATGAAACATACTACAAAAATAGCCAAGAAATTTATATACAATCATTTGCCAATGAAGAAGAGGAAGAAAACTCATTTAACTTCACCGAAAAGCAGACGTTTAAAGAAATCGTATTAAAAGAAATAGAAAACACAAAAACAATAAAAGAAATAAAAATACAAACAATAGTTTCCAACAGTTTTGGCATAGTATCAATTACTCTTGTACTCCTCTTCATAGGAATATATTCCTATAACAAATGTAAAAGAGGAATCCAGGAGAATCCCTCATCAAAGGGGGGAGGAGTTATGCAACCAATTAAAGTTGCACAAACAAATAACATAATTGTACAAAAAGCCAAAGCTGGACAAACAAATAAGCTTATGCATGGAAATGTTGATAACGACGAGATCAGCATAATCATGCAGAGGTACTTAAACCAGGATCGAAGCGTCGCCGTCGCTTCCGTTGCTCGATCAGCAATTTATGAAACAAACGAAATGGGCATTTGCATATGCCAAAGCAAATTATATTTTTTAGTCTTAAGATTCAATTGTAACCGGACAGAAGTCCAAGTTCTAAACTAATAAAGAAACTCACGATATCTAAAGATATTTAGTGAATGAAATTCGTTCTTTCTACGAATAGTCCAAGTTCTAAAACTAATAAAGAAACTCACGATATCTAAAGATATCTAGTGAATGAAATTCGTTCTTTCAACGAATATAATTCGCGCGTGTACGTTCACGCTCATGTTATTTGGTGTAGATTCAAGGTCATGTTATTTGGGGTGATTGTGTAAAATCACTACTGATAAGGCTGTGACCGCAAGTGGTTTCGCGCGCGTGTACGTTCACGCTCATGTTATTTGGTGTAGGTTCAAGGTCATGTTATTTGGGGTGATTGTGTAAAAAAAAAAACACATGTTTGACCTTGAGGAGAAATCTACATATATAATTTTTTTATTTATCGTTCAGCCACTTCATATATATAAATATATATTTATATATACACACATATATACAAATATATTTTAATAAGAATGTTTTTATAGTGTGGGAAACATATTGTTTATTTTTTTTATGTTTACAGTGCTTGCGAAATGTTGTTAAATTAGTCATAATTATTGATAAGATTGTTTACATTTTTTGTAGTGTGGGAAAAAATTATGTTTTGTTTTGAAAACAAAAAAAGGTTGACTCATGTGTGTGTGTGTGTGTGTGTGTCTATGTGTGGAGCGTGCTGTGATAAGGTGTATGCTGCGAGCATGTGTGGAGTGTGTTTTGTATTAAGAAATAATTGCTAATAACAACTTCAATAAATCAGTCAATTCAGATATATTTTAAAAAATGCTTTTTTCTAACATTAATAGAATCAAACAGTTTTTATTTGAATTTGAAGGAGTCATTTTTGCAAAGGATTGTCAGATATTGACTGATATTCAGCATTATTTACTGGATCGTAACAATCATTTCAACTATTGTGGATGCCTCTACAAAGATAACATAGAAAATCCAAATACATGTGCATGTTACTTGGTGCTTGGACAAATACAGAAAGCAGAAAATATTATGAGGAAATACAAATTACTTCAATTACGAATGCTTATGAAATAAAAATTCCATATTCCCCATTTATCTACATATAATACACATAGCTGAAAATTAAAATTCATATTTTAAGTCTGAAATAAAGAAAACAACAACAACCACCACCACCCCAATGAAGGAAATCACAATTTTTTTTTTGTTTTATTTTTTTTGATAACTATGTATTTATTATTGCATTATTTTAATATAATTATTATTGCATTATTAAAACTTTTAATATATATATATTTACTTTGATTGAGGAATAAAATTTATGATTGCTTGATTATTATGGCTTAACTTAATAACTGCAAATGTTTGATGCTTCCACGAATCAATAAACTCATCTGTGATTATGGTATTATATTTTTTGGGAAGATATAAAACGTGTTCCGGTAGTCTTAGCGCGATTGATTCCCCATACCTTGTTTGGGCGCGCCACCCTCTTAAAATGGGGATTGCTATATTGCTCTGCATTTTTGTAATGGTGAGCAGTGGTGGACCTTCATTCCAGATCGTTGACGACCTTATCGCTTCATTGAATTGAGAAAAATTGAGAACTGAGACTTCTGGCTTTTGCTCCTGTTGTTGTTGTTGCTGTTGGTGTTGTTGATTTTGTTGTTGTTGTTGTTGTTGCAATAGTTGCTCCTGATGCTGTTGTTCCTGTTGTTGTTGTTGCAATAGTTGCTCCTGATGCTGTTGTTCCTGATGTTGATGCAATATTAGGTGTTGTTGTTGTTGTTGTTGTTGTTATTGTTGTTATTGTTGTTGTTGTTGTTGTTGTTGTTGTTGTTGTTGTTGTTGTTGCTGCTGCTGGAGCATTTGCTGCATTTGCGCTCCATCAGTAGCCTGAAGGACTGTCAGATCCAGACGTTGTCGAGATCTGCGGTGTTGTTTCTGCTGCTCTTGTCCTGTGAAATTTGAAGCGGATCCGTCCATTTTTATGTTGTTTTGTTTGAAGTTCTGTAGCTAACTAATTTCGCTTACACTAAATCTCACGCCTTTTATTTGAAAATGCTCCAGCTTACATACTTATGCTGCAGCATGTGCTCTTTATCAAAATTTATATTTCCCACACTCTCCCTATACCATTAACCACAGCAACCACTTCCCAAATTCGATAAATAAGCTGGAATTTGGTTATGCACTTTGTTTTTATGGCTTATCATTTTTTATTTTGTGAGAGTTTTTTTTTTTTTTTTTTTTTTTGACTCTTTTGTTGCTTAGCCTACTTCAGCAGAAAATGTTTTATGGCTTATCAATGATTTATTTTCAGCTTGCGTTAGAGTACTCTCTATCAAATTTGTTTTACTTTGAGTCTACTTCTACATCATCAAATTTATTGAGCATTGAGTCCATTAAACGAATATTTTCTTCTTCTCGTTCTCTAGAAATAATGTAATTCCGCAAAATAATGCTATCACTATCATCTTCTATATATATAAAAATGTTATGTTCGTTTCTCCAACATCTATGGATTCGAAAACTACTGAACCGATTGCGCCCAAATTTTGACACACTATGGAGTAAACTGTCAGCTCGGTTTATGGCTACTTTTTATGTCGATATCACACCCGCTAGCGCGAATAAAATGGGTTTTATAGCGGTTCCCCGTGCATCGACCGCAGCGCCATCTGCTGCAGGCGGTGGGAACACCCATACCAGCTGACAGCCGCCGCAGTCACATGTGAACCACGTGGTAGGCAACTACATGTTCCTGATTACATTCACTAAAATACAAATTGCCTCGAAAATTACCTGCATACAATTTTGTTTTCTATCGAGAGACATTTGTGTGATCGCGCCGTGATTGTATAGTCTGACGGCTCCTCAAACCGTTCGTCAAAAAGTAAGTATCAGCGATATGTTATTTGGAATTAGTTACAAAGTTACAATTATAATAAATTTATTCATGTACTACAAAGGTACTGCTTTTCATATTGGAAAATATTATTCCCAATTTTTGCACCGAATTACAGATAATTGAATAATATATTTGTTCATTTCCAACAGCAAGAATCTTGATTAAAGTGCTTTAATTGTGAATTTTTTTTATACCAGCGCCCTGTGCACTGACCGCAGCGCCACCTGCTGGGAGCAAGAGCAACACCCATATCAGCTGACAGCCGCCGCAGTCACATGTGAGCCACGTGGCAGGAAACATTGCATGTTCCTGATCACATTCACTAAAATACAAATTGCCTCGAAAATTACCTGCATACAATTTTGTTTTCTATCGAGAGACATTTGTGTGATCGCGCCGTGATTGTATAGTCTGACGGCTCCTCAAACCGTTCGTCAAAAAGTAAGTATCAGCGATATGTTATTTGGAATTAGTTACAAAGTTACAATTATAATAAATTTATTCATGTACTACAAAGGTACTGCTTTTCATATTGGAAAATATTATTCCCAATTTTTGCACCGAATTACAGATAATTGAATAATATATTTGTTCATTTCCAACAGCAAGAATCTTGATTAAAGTGCTTTAATTGTGAATTTTTTTTATACCAGCGCCCTGTGCACTGACCGCAGCGCCACCTGCTGGGAGCAAGAGCAACACCCATATCAGCTGACAGCCGCCGCAGTCACATGTGAGCCACGTGGCAGGAAACATTGCATGTTCCTGATCACATTCACTAAAATACAAATTGCCTCGAAAATTACCTGCATACAATTTTGTTTTCTATCGAAAGACGTTTGTGTGATCGCGCCGTGATTGTATACGTTCGTCAAAAAGTAAGTATCGAAATAATGCCCCCTAAAAAAGCGAATTTGGGTCGTCGTACTCGCAACGCAGAAAACGTCAGAAGAAATGTTTCGAATAGGACTGAAGAAGAACGGGAATTGGTACGGGAGACAGACCGGCTGAGGAGCAGGTAGAGGATGATTATAGAACCAGCAGAAAGCCGCGCAGCCAGGCTTGAGGATCAGCGTTTGCGATTACGAGAGAGGCGGTCTGCAGTTACACATTTGCTTCGCTCGCAAAGAAATGAACACGATAGGGCGAGGGTATCTGAATCCCGAGCACAGATAACACTAGATCGACTTGAGGAATGCCATCGTATTGCATTATGTGGTTTGGATTTAGATGCGGATTGCTTTTCACATGGACAATTGTATGTGGCGTGTTCCCGTGTCGGTAAACCAGATAGTCTTCATATTTATGCCGAGAATGGAAAAACGAAAAATATTGTAGATCCACAAGTATTAAAAAATTTAACGCATTTAAAACTAATGCTTTGTTGTGTTCCTTATTTCTTATACGTGCAACCACAATATGTCACAGCGATTAGCGCTTTGACTACATTTCCCCACTATAGTAATACTGCCTCCAATAACATAAAATGCGGTATGCTGACATTCATCGAATGAAAAATTTAGTGAATGTAAAAATGGATGTGTTTCCCCACGTCTTAAAGAGAATAGAAGAGTTTTTTGTTTGCAGTCTGAAGGATTTGGATTGACAAACACCTGAAGTAGAGGTGAAATAGCCTGCGCTTGAATAATTTGAAATGACTCCCAACCCACATGACAAGTGCAGAATAGATCAGATGGGCCAATCTGCTGAATTAAAAACATGGTTTATTATGTTAGCGTAAATAAAATATAAAAGACTAGCTGTACCCGGCCACGTTTCGCTGTGACATATTGTGGTTGCACGTATAAGAAATAAGGAACACAACAAAGCATTAGTTTTAAATGCGTTAAATTTTTTAATACTTGTGGATCTACAATATTTTTCGTTTTTCCATTCTCGGCATAAACATGAAGACTATCTGGTTTACCGACACGGGAACACGCCACATACAATTGTCCATGTGAAAAGCAATCCGCATCTAAATCCAAACCACATAATGCAATACGATGGCATTCCTCAAGTCGATCTAGTGTTATCTGTGCTCGGGATTCAGATACCCTCGCCCTATCGTGTTCATTTCTTTGCGAGCGAAGCAAATGTGTAACTGCAGACCGCCTCTCTCGTAATCGCAAACGCTGATCCTCAAGCCTGGCTGCGCGGCTTTCTGCTGGTTCTATAATCATCCTCTACCTGCTCCTCAGCCGGTCTGTCTCCCGTACCAATTCCCGTTCTTCTTCAGTCCTATTCGAAACATTTCTTCTGACGTTTTCTGCGTTGCGAGTACGACGACCCAAATTCGCTTTTTTAGGGGGCATTATTTCGATACTTACTTTTTGACGAACGTATACAATCACGGCGCGATCACACAAACGTCTTTCGATAGAAAACAAAATTGTATGCAGGTAATTTTCGAGGCAATTTGTATTTTAGTGAATGTGATCAGGAACATGCAATGTTTCCTGCCACGTGGCTCACATGTGACTGCGGCGGCTGTCAGCTGATATGGGTGTTGCTCTTGCTCCCAGCAGGTGGCGCTGCGGTCAGTGCACAGGGCGCTGGTATAAAAAAAATTCACAATTAAAGCACTTTAATCAAGATTCTTGCTGTTGGAAATGAACAAATATATTATTCAATTATCTGTAATTCGGTGCAAAAATTGGGAATAATATTTTCCAATATGAAAAGCAGTACCTTTGTAGTACATGAATAAATTTATTATAATTGTAACTTTGTAACTAATTCCAAATAACATATCGCTGATACTTACTTTTTGACGAACGGTTTGAGGAGCCGTCAGACTATACAATCACGGCGCGATCACACAAATGTCTCTCGATAGAAAACAAAATTGTATGCAGGTAATTTTCGAGGCAATTTGTATTTTAGTGAATGTAATCAGGAACATGTAGTTGCCTACCACGTGGTTCACATGTGACTGCGGCGGCTGTCAGCTGGTATGGGTGTTCCCACCGCCTGCAGCAGATGGCGCTGCGGTCGATGCACGGGGAACCGCTATAAAACCCATTTTATTCGCGCTAGCGGGTGTGATATCGACATAAAAAGTAGCCATAAACCGAGCTGACAGTTTACTCCATAGTGTGTCAAAATTTGGGCGCAATCGGTTCAGTAGTTTTCGAATCCATAGATGTTGGAGAAACGAACATAACATTTTTATATATATAGATAGACTAGCTGTACCCGGCCACGTTTCGCTGTGGCATATTGTGGTTGCACGTATAAGAAATAAGGAACACAACAAAGCATTAGTTTTAAATGCGTTAAATTTTTTAATACTTGTGGATCTACAATATTTTTCGTTTTTCCATTCTCGGCATAAATATGAAGACTATCTGGTTTACCGACACGGGAACACGCCACATACAATTGTCCATGTGAAAAGCAATCCGCATCTAAATCCAAACCACATAATGCAATACGATGGCATTCCTCAAGTCGATCTAGTGTTATCTGTGCTCGGGATTCAGATACCCTCGCCCTATCGTGTTCATTTCTTTGCGAGCGAAGCAAATGTGTAACTGCAGACCGCCTCTCTCGTAATCGCAAACGCTGATCCTCAAGCCTGGCTGCGCGGCTTTCTGCTGGTTCTATAATCATCCTCTACCTGCTCCTCAGCCGGTCTGTCTCCCGTACCAATTCCCGTTCTTCTTCAGTCCTATTCGAAACATTTCTTCTGACGTTTTCTGCGTTGCGAGTACGACGACCCAAATTCGCTTTTTTAGGGGGCATTATTTCGATACTTACTTTTTGACGAACGTATACAATCACGGCGCGATCACACAAACGTCTTTCGATAGAAAACAAAATTGTATGCAGGTAATTTTCGAGGCAATTTGTATTTTAGTGAATGTGATCAGGAACATGCAATGTTTCCTGCCACGTGGCTCACATGTGACTGCGGCGGCTGTCAGCTGATATGGGTGTTGCTCTTGCTCCCAGCAGGTGGCGCTGCGGTCAGTGCACAGGGCGCTGGTATAAAAAAAATTCACAATTAAAGCACTTTAATCAAGATTCTTGCTGTTGGAAATGAACAAATATATTATTCAATTATCTGTAATTCGGTGCAAAAATTGGGAATAATATTATCCAATATGAAAAGCAGTACCTTTGTAGTACATGAATAAATTTATTATAATTGTAACTTTGTAACTAATTCCAAATAACATATCGCTGATACTTACTTTTTGACGAACGGTTTGAGGAGCCGTCAGACTATACAATCACGGCGCGATCACACAAATGTCTCTCGATAGAAAACAAAATTGTATGCAGGTAATTTTCGAGGCAATTTGTATTTTAGTGAATGTAATCAGGAACATGTAGTTGCCTACCACGTGGTTCACATGTGACTGCGGCGGCTGTCAGCTGGTATGGGTGTTCCCACCGCCTGCAGCAGATGGCGCTGCGGTCGATGCACGGGGAACCGCTATAAAACCCATTTTATTCGCGCTAGCGGGTGTGATATCGACATAAAAAGTAGCCATAAACCGAGCTGACAGTTTACTCCATAGTGTGTCAAAATTTGGGCGCAATCGGTTCAGTAGTTTTCGAATCCATAGATGTTGGAGAAACGAACATAACATTTTTATATATATAGATAGATAGATTTGTTAGATGTGAAGTCTATTATAGTCCTGAAACTTTTGAACACGTTGATAGTTGTATTGTATGTTGCTACCTAGATAGTGAATGACTTCTATAGGTGGTTGCAAATTGCCAAAACTATCGAAATATTTTACTTCATTACCTTTTTTTGAATAAGCTACCCAATGTGTGCCCCCTCCCCTAGATGAATCTAAATTTATAACACCACATTCGTTTATCCATAGATCTTTGCGGTGGGGGAGGCTATCTCTCATAAATACATCTCTAAAGTTTGGGATGTGTTTTCGAGCGAATTTCAAAATATCAAAATTTGATAGAGGTTTATTAGGTAGCTGTTTTAAAAGTTTTTTGATTGTGGAGTAATTAAACCATAACCACTGCGATATGGTCGAAGGAAAAAACCCTTGCCTAAAGCAATAGACTCCATCCTTTGATTATGACGTTTTTTCTCTTCAAGCTCCCTAGCAGCAGCTTTAGTTTTCATAATCGCTTGTGAAATGCTTGAAGCACCTGAAGCAAGTCCTCCAAGCGCTCCTAATGCAGCTAAAATTGGGAGAAATCCGCCAATTTTGGGTACAGCAATGACGCGAGGGATTGCTATAGTTTTTTATCTTTTGAGTTAATTGTATTATTTATAGCTTTGCGTGCTATTTGAATGGAACTAGCAATATCATGCGAGTTTTTATTTCTCAATGCTTTAGCTGCTGCTCGAACAATTTCATTGAATTTTTTCTTCCTTTTTGAGCAAGTTCCAGTATTACTTTTACGTTTTCTTTTCAACCCCATGCCGAAAGATTTCTTTGCTTTCATCAAATTATGCTAATACTGAAAGCTTGATTAGACATAGTGTTTTACTCCCCAATTCAATTAGAGCATTCATTGTTGGACCAAGTAATTGTGGAAAAACAAATCTAATGCTTAGCTTGATTGAAAGTCCAAATGGATTGAAATTTAAAAATATTTATCTATACTCAAAATCACTATTCCAACCGAAATATGAATATTTAAAAACGTTGATTGCTCCAATAAAGGGTATGGGTTGGTATTTTCAGAAAACGAGGCTGTTATACCCCCTAATAAAGCAAAAAATAATTCCATAATGATTTTTGATGATGTTGCTTGTGAAAAACAGAATAATATACGAGCATACTTTTGCATGGGTCGACATAATAATATTGATTCATTTTACTTATGTCAAACCTACACCCGCATTCCTAAACATCTTGTGCGTGATAACGCAAACCTAATAATAGTGTTTAAACAAGATGAAATGAATATGAAGCATATTTATTCAGATCATGTTGGTGTTGATATGAGTTTCGATACTTTCATGAAAATGTGTCGGATGTGCTGGAAGGACAAATATGGATTTCTCACTATAAACAAAGATGATGAGTTAGACAATGGTCGATATAGACTAGGATTTGGTACATTTATTACCGTTTAACAAAAGTATAAAATCAGTGTAAAGGTATACAACTTTATTTATTAGTCATACGATTAGCAGAATGACCACAACAATAACTTTAAGTGGGAAAAGCGCAGTCTTAACATCTATTTTTTTCCCCCCATTAGAATTAAATGAGGAATATGAATGTTCTTTAATTGATATTCATTTCTATAATTCGATTGCAAACGTTGATGAAACAAATAATTTATTTCACATTGGTAGAACCATAATTGAAATACATCCAGGTGCCTACGAACTCGATGATATTATTGAATTTATTGAGGACTCACTTGTAGATTAAGAATTGGCGGATGTGAAGTTTGACATGAATGGCAATAACAATACATTGGCAGTAGATATTTATTGCGATCTACCAATATACTTTAACAAAGAACGCTCAATCGGTTCCATGCTTGGATATGGAGATAGAGTACTAGAAGCAGGGAAAAAACATCAATCCCATTTACCAGTGAATATTTGTAAGGTCAATGCTATTCGCTTGGAGTGCAATATTGTTACAGGAACTTATGTAAACAACATCAAATCACATACACTACATGAGTTTGCACTCACCGTTCCACCGGGCTATAAAATGGATGAAATCCCACACAATTTAATTTATTTACCCGTAAACACTAGAGAGATACGGGAGTTAAGAGTAGAACTACTTGATCAGGACGGAGCACTCATTAACTTCCAGAAAGCGGAAACCATTACACTTCGTATTCACCTCAGACCACAACGATGATAATCTACGGCAAAAACCACTGGAAGGGGGGAGTAGGAATCAGATCGATTAGAAACGTTGCAGTGAGCAGTACATCGTATTCAACTAGAAGAGCGTTAACACCATCAAACAAAATATTTTTAAAATCAATAGGACTTAAAGTTCGAAATTCGAAAATGGAGAATCATATCTTAAATGTTCGTGAGAGTGTCTACGAAGATAATAGTATAGTTAGGAAGGAATATCACACTTATCAACCACAACAGCATACATCTTATAACGCTAATGATGAAATTCGAATTTGTATACAAAACCAAGATTTATATGTATACCCACACGAAAGCCTCATTTATATAGAGGGCGCAATCACTCTAGCTGAAAACAAGGTGACTTCAGCAGGATTACTCAAAAATAATTGTATGGCATATTTATTTGATGAAATACGATATGAGCTCAATGGAACTGAAATAGATCGCACACGATATGTTGGGGTGACTTCAACAATAAAAAATTATGTTTCTTTAAATAAGGATGAAAGTGTTATGCGAAAAAATGCAGGATGGTTTAATGACAGTAGCTGTGCATTAACACATTTCTCTAATAAAGGGAAATTAAATTTTGTTGTACCACTTAAAATGCTATTGGGTTTCGCTGAAGATTATGATAAGCTCATGCTTAATTGTAAACATGAATTAGTATTGCTTTTAAGTAGAAATATGGGGAATGTTTACAAGCAAAAAATTGGAGACACGAGCTTCAAGTTAAATATTCACAAGATTTTTTGGAAAGTACAATATGTAACATTAAGTCATGCTTCCTCACTTTCAATGCTAAAAATCACTGAATCTAGTAGACCACTGACCCTTGCATTTCGTAGTTGGGACTGTTATATGAATCCATCACTTACTGATGGAACACAACATACTTGGAGTGTAAAACTAGCATCTGATAGAGAACGCCCCCGCTTTGCATTAATTGCATTTTTTTCAAATGATAAAATAGTTTCAAATAATTTAGCAAACTTAAAAATACATTTAAATTCTGATTCGTATCCATATGATGATCTAAACATAAGTTTTGATCAAGCTCGCTTTGCAATGCTTTATGACATGTATGTGAAATTTCAAGAGAGCTACTACATGAGAGCACCACAACCACTTTTAAGTCCAGAGGAATTTAAGGAAAAAGCACCCATCATCGTAATAGATCTTTCACATCAGCAGAAAGCTGTTAAAAGTGGACCCATTGATATACGTATTACTATCGATCTATCAGCAACGGCAACAGCTGTACCAGAAGCTACTGAGGCATACTGCGTTCTTATTCATGATCGAATAGTTGAGTACAATCCATCAAACAACTTAGTTAGACGAGCTCAGTAATACATTTTCAAAACGATGCAAACTTACAACACTCGAAAAACGATAAAAATAAAAACAAATAATTAATAAGCATGAAACAAAAACCTAACATAACATAGAGCAAGAAATAAGAAGCAAACGCTAGCTTATCAGAGAGAAAAAGAGAGAGAGAGAGCAAATACATTTCAAGCAAGTACGTAATAATAACATAACAACTGAACTGAAAAACATTTTGTTCATTTAGTTAAATTTTGACTTTTGAAGGCTTCGCATCAACAGCAACAAGAACATGAACCGATTAACTTCAACTGCTACTACAAAAATTGCATTTGTGGAGGTTCAAGGTCTCAAAGGGAAAAACAACGAATTTGTTGTGAAAGAAGTGGGAATCGCATTCAGCGATTGGAGATGCGGTGGCCCATTTGTCTTCATAGTTAAATCACCGTATGAAGACTATAAACGGAATAAACTACAGAAGGAACATGCGAGTCGTAGCTGCTCAACAGACATCTCATGGAACAAAGGATTTGATGGGTTTCAACGCACAGTGCAATGGATGCGTTTGAGATGCAACAATGTCATCGTGTTAGCCAGCAGCGTGGAAACGCTGTGCTTCCTGATGGACCATGGGATTGGAAAGGAGAGCTATTTGTTTAACGAATACGTTTACGATAAAGGCTTGCTTAAATATTCCTTTGATCCGGAGCAGTACATCACCTTCGACACCAATAAACACGCAATATTAAATATATTGCATCCCAAAGACCATATCTTCGAAGACCATGATGTTAATTGTCTCTATCTCCAAAGCATTGAGTGTGAGATCAAATGCGGAAATCACCCCGATGATGATGATGATGATGATGAGTCGATTCCAGAAAATTGGGATCTTGATCTTCCTGGTGATGAACCTCATGAAGAAAGTATTGCAATGAAAAGGTCTGAAGTTGCTAGAGATGTAGAAAATTATCTATATATGAGAAATTTAAGTAAATATGCTGCAGATTGTGCAATGAATGCAGCGAATTGTTTTAAGAGGTTGTATTTACAACTATGTTATGAAAATAAAAAAAAAAAAATGTAAAATCAATCATTATATATATACATATAAATACATGCAAATTAACCAATGTAAACAATGTAAAAAAAAATAAAAATAAAAATAAAAATAAAAACATTATCAAAAAAAGGTATTTAAAACAGCTAACAGATTGTTTTCAGGTAGTTTATCATCAGTTATTTAACTGATAGCAATGCTATCAGCTCCTTATTATTAGCTTAAAATATTTGTTTCAAAAATGGATAAACTAGAAATATTTTAAAAAGAAAATTTCAGAGTATTAAATTAGGCAAAGCTGAAGCAGATTTACAGCTAGAAGAATCATTGAAGCCAATAACAACTCCATTAGAAAAGCTTATAAATAAAAGTGAAACACTAAATAATCATTTGATTACCATCAAAAAAGAAGAAGAAGAAGAAGAAGAAATAGATAAAAAACCTAAAGTTAGAAGAGAATCCTCAATTCCTGTAAAAGAACCATTCTTCAATACTGCTGCTGATGATGTTAAAAGAGAAGATGTTTATGATAATGATGATGATAATGATGATGATGATGATGATACTTTAGATGAATACGTTAGTAGCAACTCTTTAGATAATAATCGTAGTCAACTATTGAATATAAGTGATTTAAAACGAAGAAAACTTCTTGATAAGGCATATGGTCCTTATAAAGATAATGAAGGAAAAGTGTGGTTAGGTAATTCTGAAATAAACATATCAGATGGGAAATTTAATATTTTGGGTAATAGTAAAAATTGGGTTTTTACACCTGGTCTATATTCATTAATTTATGAAAATGATCCAAATCATTATAATGATGAAGATTTAGAGAATTATAAAAATATATTGAATTTAACAAATGCTCATAGAAGAAATTATATGAGTAATGCTCAAATTAAGGGTAATCGTTCTAAAAAATATGTGCAAATAATCAAGCCTCTTTTCCCAAACCCAAGTAAAAAACTATTCCCCCAAATATCTTCTTCTACACCTTTACCAGCTACTCATTCATTATTACACTCAGTCTCATCACCATCATCCATTTATACTGGTAATGGTCTGATGAAATTAAATGAGGGTAAACCAAATTATATATATTGGGATGATCCTAATGAAATTGTAGATAGGCTAAAATTGTTAGTTGCCTCGCAGACAGCAGGTCATAACAATCATAATAACGAAATAATATCAATAATTGAAGAACTTCGAGAAGCTAAAATTATATACTAGCATATGTGTGTGTATATATGTATATATACATTTTTTTAAAAAATGATTCATTTTCAACATGCCCGTTGATAAGCTTGGTAAACACTCAAATGAGAAATATAATTTAGATAATTTCAAGAGAAATGGATATAAACGGTTGGGATTGTCTTTGGACTACAATGAAAATATTAATTTTCAAAACAAACGTCTTAAAAATATTGCGGAACCTATTCAAGAAAAAGACGGGGTCAACAAAAAATTTTTCCAAAAAGAAATAAATGCGATAACTCAAGATATATTGACTCATATAAAAAGTGAAAATTCATCACTTGATATTAAAATTAATGAAGATATTATAGCCCATATAGCTAAAAGTGAAGAAAATAATAAAACCTTCGTAACATCAAATATAACTACCTTAAAAGATAGACTAGATACTCTTGAAGATTATATCTTCAACACGTTTACACCTCCAAATTCTCGAGTGAGAGAGAATATTGAAATAGAGGGAGAGCTTGTAAAGAATAGAAGGGTATGAGTAAGAGAGAGATTATTAATGAGCTTCACGCTCCTGCAAGAAAAAACTTTAGGCGGCGGCGAGTTATTATGAAGCATATTGATGATCATTGGCAGGCTGATTTAGTGCAAATGGATAAATATATATCATCAAATAAAAATTATAGATATCTTTTAACAGTAATTGATACATTCTCTAAATTCGCGTGGGGTAGAGCTCTGAAAACCAAAAATGCAGAAGAAGTCGCTAAAGCAATGTTGAGTATTTTTAAATTAGGGCGATCACCCAAGAATTTACAAACTGATGATGGTAAAGAGTTTTTTAACAAAACATTTAAGCAATAAATGAAGCAATATAATATAAATCACTATTCAACATAGTAGTTTAAAAGCCTCAATTGTTGAAAGATTTAATCGAACTATTAAAGAAATGATGTGGAAAGAGTTTAGTTTTAATGGAGCTTATCATTGGATTGATATTTATCAAAATTTAATTGACAAATACAATAGGAATTTTCATCGAACAATTAAAATGTCACCTTGCGAAGTAAATCAAACAAATGAGAAAGAATTGTTGAGCACTGTATATAATAATAGAAAAATATTTACTGGGTCACGATTTCATGTAGGTGATTATGTTCGAATAAACAAATATAAACATGTTTTTGAGAAGGGTTACACTCCTAACTGGAAAACTGAGATTTTCCAAATAGCACAAGTGCGAAATACAAATCCTACAACATATTTATTGCGAGACTATGAGGGGAAAGAAATTAAGGGTGGTTTCTATGCTGAAGAACTTAAAAAAACTCAATTCCCTGACACATATTTAGTTGAAAAGGTTATACGGAAGAAGGGGGGTAAAGCATTCGTTAAGTGGTTAGGATTCTCAAACGAGCATAACTCGTGGATAGAAGAAGGAGAAGAAACGAAAACGAAGTAAGCGATTTGCTTCTATTTCAAAAATTACGTAATCCGATTGTGTTTTTAATTACCAAAAATGATGAAATGTTTCTCTGAATGCAGTTGATGATGGTAAGATGTGCTTTTACTTTTAAATACTAATGTGAAATGTTAATCCAGTTAGTCGTTCTTTAGAGTGCTAAATGATAACTTCTTCCTCTGCTAAAATGCTAAAAATATATCTTCTATTCCTCTATGTAGTTTTTTTAGCTATTCAAGGCTATCCAGCAATCCCATTGCCAGTACAAATTAGTGCGAACTCAAGTGTGAAAGATGTCGAATTTTTCATTAATCTCCCAAATAATGAGAGCGTTAAAATATCTCTTAATATTAAATTTTTAAAGCAAAGTGAAAAGTTGATTGAAAACTTTGAAGGATATGAAGAAGAACCTCAGCAAAGTGCAAAGCTGGTTTCATTGCGAGATGTAGATGATGATGAATATATAATTCCATTTCCACCTCCAACAACCACCTCAACAACAACAACAACAACAACTGCTAAAACAACTACATCCCCCCATGGAGTACATCAAGAATATTTCACTGCAGATCAAGCGATTGAAGCATTCAGGAAAGATCTTCTGCTGAAAGAGCGTAATATATCTGGAATCATTCAAAGCGAAAAACCATTCTATCGCCACTTTCAACTTAAATATGAAGACTTTGATTTAACTATTAGATGTACATATGATAGCGATTATACTTATAGAAGCCTGAAAATTAGCTGCTATGAATATCATGAATATCAATCTGAGCGAATTATGTCAAACGGCAATGTGGAGGAATACAGTGTAGTTGACACAGAGTATGAGAGTCAAATAAAAATAATAAATGTAAAAGATTACATTCAAACATATGAAATGCAAATCGAATAATTTTATTAAGCTGTAAAAAATTATATAATAAAACAATTTTATATTTTTTGAGTATTTAATGTTAGTGGGTTTTATTTTATCCATATTCAAAGCTCATGTTCACCATAAATTTTCATCATCATCATCATATACTCGCAGAAAAATTTCCTCAATAGGAGGCCATGGTTCATCAATATGATCATAGAAATTTTGAGCATTTTGTTCAATATCAAAATTTGGATGTTGAGAATTTTCCTCTATATCAAACATCAACAATATAATTGTTGTTGTAATCAATAAACACATTAGGAGGAGGGGTATGTTCTGCAGCAACTATTGATAATGAATTTTGTATTAAAGTTGAAAATAGAAGTACTTACTCACCCGCACTGGGATTAATTTGCTTCATATTAAAAATATAAGTTGAGCTTTCGATGAATAATGTTGAGAGCTTGATATTATAATACATCATAAATATTTTCAAGTTTCCACTTATAACCCACTTACTCGAGCTCTGCCCTAATTTAAGCAGAACTCTTATCAACAGTAGAAGAAGAAGAAATAAAACACACATTTTCAGTTTTACGTTAAGTTGAAATTTTATAATGACCCCAAGCGTAAGTATGTATATTATCATTCCTTATAAACCTCTTATCATCATGAGAGCTTAATGCTACTTTTTTTATTTTTTGTGTGTACAGTGTATGCATTTTTGACTTAAAAATTAACATATTATTAGTTGTATATATCTTATTTTTAAACAAACAATTGGAAAATGATTGAAAACTCATATTTTTTAATATTGATTTCTTAATACTCTTAGCTTTTTTTACACATCCATTATCTTCAAGACGTATTGAGTACATCTTGGGACGTAAGCCAACAAACTCTGTCATTATTTTACCATTGTTTTCATCCTTCATCATACCCAAAACTTTTTTATTACACCTCGGTATTTGATATTTGTTAGCTAAATCTTCTGAATATTCGGATGTATCAAATCTCATTTCAACATCATCGCGAATATCTGCATATACATCATTTACTCTAACGGTATAGATGAATGAGTCAGTATCCATATAGTTAAGACTTAACGCTTCTTTAAATTTAGGGAGCATATAACTGTAGTGGAAATCATACATTTGAAGCTTAGATAAATCCAGCACACAAAATCCTAAGTACATAGGCTTGTTATATACATTCATTAATCGCTTCATTTGTATTGCATACATATCCTCAGAAAAATGAGCTGAGCTATGGAAATTGGCTTTTGCTAATAATGCTCTAGCTCCTAATCTATTGCGAGAAGTTGTTTCCCATGAAGTTACTATCTTAATATTTTTTCTTTTTTCAACATTCTCCATAGTCTTACCAAATACCGCATTATTCAATAGCTTAAAAAAATCTTTTTCAAAGCTAGATTTCGCCTGAGTTCTATATTGAGTGTTGATATCAATATATTTTTTAAGCCAAGGTGCTTGTTTAAATTTTAAAATTCTATGAATTTTTTTTAAAACTAATCCATTTTGTATACATTGTTGAAGGTTTCTATAATGTATGGGGTAATTAAGTTTATCCTCTAAGTCTGCGATTAGCTTTTCAACTGTACATAATTTTGTGGGTTTCTGATTACTTGGACAAAATGGTAAATCGTTATGTAGATTATGTAAAGAATATGGATATTCTAAAGTCACCTCAAGAATATAACCATCTTCAGAATTCGCTGGAATATTTAAAACATTAAATGTGCTAACCTCCAACTCATTCATCCAGCAAAAGTCTTTATATGGTAGATACTGAGACATAGCCCAACCATATAAATTATTTGCATCTAAATATAATAAAAACTGTGATGGCTCTGCATCATTATAGTCCTTCATATATTTATGATTAGCTTTGGAGTATCTTTGTGTGAATTGCACTAACCCTCCGCGAATTCCTTTTTGAATAAATCTCTGCATATCAATATCAGTAAATAATTCTAGAGTTATCTCAGTTGATTTTAACATGGCATCCCATGATAAACCTGGTGTTGTATAATAGTGGGCGGGATCAAGTGAGTAAATTTTCCCGCATATGGCGCGAAAATTTTCGAAAACATCTGCTAATAAGAGAACATCAGTTTTTAAATAAAGCTCCATGTAGTCCTTAAGTGTCTGACAGTGGAAATTATTCCAAACATTTTGCGCATGCTGATAATCTTCAGCAGAGTATTCACTATTCGAAAGTTTATTGAAAAACTTATCTCTAGTTGGCAATGTACTCTCATGTAGGGTTGAAAATGAGGTTAAGTACTCATATGGGAATACTCCTTTCCTACGCATTAGACCTAGTTGACAGCCATCATCAGGGAAAAAACTTGAAGTGACTTTCATATCTTCTTTCTCTAAATTTGAGCTAAGGGTATCCAAACTTGCTGGTAAAAAACGAAATGAGTCTAAAAATCTCAATTCTATAATAATCTCTCCAACATTTATGAATTTGGAAATGGAAATGTATAGCTCCTTATTAAGGGGGATAACTTTAATATCTCCTGGAACTTTAGATAATTCACGTACAAACAAATGTGAATCATATCGTGAAAAATTGTGGAAGTAAATTGGAATGAAATTTGGGATTTTATAATTAAGATTACAAGCGTTGTGCGCTGCTCCTCTAAAACTACCACTTAAATGACAATGATCTCGAACTCTATCATTTAACAAAACTTTGTCACATATATGGCAATTAACTGCATTTTTAAATATATTTTCTTCCTCCACAGTCATTGTTAGTGTTGTTTTTAAATTTGCTTGGAGATTATTATATAACATAGTTACATCCTCTATTAAAGATTTGATAAAAGTTTCACTTACATTTTCATCTGTATGTAATGAAAATTTATTCAAATTGGAATTATATGAGCATTTAATGTAATAGATATATGCTACTGGAATATGTTCTTGAATATTAACTACATTTTCACTAACATTTTGATTGACTGGTTTTAATATGCATTCAAAATCTGCATAAACTGCAAACGGTACTTGCATTTTATTGTTGAAGTTCGAAAACTGTATATGCTTCCGTGATTCATTGGGTAGTATTGAAACCATTTTGCTGCAGTCCTCAGAGTGTGTCCTAGCATCCTTTGTATAGTTGAGACACAGATCGCAAAAGTGTAGCTTCGCTGTATTAGTAGTCAGTTGTTTGCGTATAAGTCTATTGATGAAAGGTGTAGAGCCTATTAGTTTTTTTGTTTTCATCTATATAAAAATGTAAAAATATACCTTGATAAATTCCTAATCCAAGTATAGTGTGAGTTATATTCTCCATCAACAAGCAGTAGATTTACGTGCTTAAGCTGCTTCTTTGAAGTTATGTATAGAGGTCCAATTATGTTTTTACCATCCTCATCATGTCCAAAAACGGTAACACTAATATTATTTTGCTCCTCAAATTTCTTAATATCCCTTAATTTAAGTGGGAATTGCAGATTAGTGAAATTAAGCTGTTGTGAATCATCTATTTGAATTATTGAGCTTCTTATATCAGCTATTTTATATGCTGATGCTCTATGCCGATTAGATGTTAAAGGCCTCAGGGCTAATATTAAAGCCCATTTAAAACAAAATTCATCCGTGTTTTGAACATTGACTATAGCTTTTTTCATTGCAAGCGCTTTCGGCAGTTTGATATACATCGAATTTCTCAGAGGCTCGAACTTATTGAGATTCATTTCAACATAAAGTATTTTTGTTAGCGTCCATCCACTGTCACGCTCTTGAAACTCATCCATTTTAGTACATATCAGCATAGCTTGACTTGCGAATATTTCCTCCAAATCACTTTCAAGTGTTAGCAAAATCATTGCTGTCTGATGAGACTTAACCATAACAGTCATTTCATCATCCTTCATCTTAATGTACTCTGCAAACA
This sequence comes from Drosophila nebulosa, assembly GCA_024703675.1. NCBI lineage: Eukaryota > Metazoa > Arthropoda > Insecta > Diptera > Drosophilidae > Drosophila > Drosophila nebulosa. The sequence goes on from JANFPS010000035.1 coordinate 84,707, forward strand.
ACTCCAAATTAAGTTTGCATGCTGTATTAATGCTTAGCCATCTTTCCAATATTGGAAGCAAGGAACCCCCTGCTTCCGCGAGAAAGTCTTCAGGTAATTGCAGTCCTCCTTCACTGGTTGTAGCATTATTATTATCACTCTCATAGCGATATGTAACAATACGATTCCGGAAACCACTAGATATTTGCTTTACACATAGATCAAAAGGTTGGCAGGCATTTGTTCTATGTGTATTTGTTCTTAAATGATTACTCCATCTAACTATTGACACATAGACACCACACACATCACAATATTGATTCATTTTTGTAAGTATATTTTTAATCCGGCTGCACAAATAACTCAATTATTTGCTGTTGAATAGCGTAAAAATTCAATTAAACTGAATGACATATATAGCAAATTTTTAATATATCCTCAAATCTTTCGTGTGTGTTTATTAGCACACACACACACACACACACACACACACACACACATGAGTCAACCTTTTTTTGTTTTCAAAACAAAACATAATTTTTTCCCAATCTTATAAACAATCTTATCAATAATTATGACTAATTTAACAACATTTCGCAAGCACTGTAAACATAAAAAAAATAAACAATATGTTTCCCACACTATAAAAACATTCTTATCAAAATATATTTGTATATATGTGTGTATATATAAATATATATTTATATATATGAAGTGGCTCAACGATAAATAAAAAAATTATATATGTAGATTTCTCCTCAAGGTCAAACATGTGTTTTTTTTTTTTTACACAATCACCCCAAATAACATGATCTTGAACCTACACCAAATAACATGAGCGTGAACGTACACGCGCGCGAAACCACTTGCGGTCACAGCCTTATCAGTAGTGATTTTACACAATCACCCCAAATAACATGACCTTGAACCTACACCAAATAACATGAGCGTGAACGTACACGCGCGCGAAACCACTTGCGGGTCACAGCCTTATCAGTAGTGACGTCATCCCCAAATAACATGACCTTGTACGTACACGCGCGCCAAACCACTTCCGGTCGCGATCGCAGCCTTATCAGTGACGTCATTTCCTGTTCCAGAACAGACATTCCCTATCTACTAACATATGTTTGTCATTCAAACCTAGAAAACTGATTTTGAACCCACTGTTCGAGAAAATCGTGAATTCGTAAAAATTAAGTAATCTGGCGATCTTAAGTTCGTTCCCGGCACAATCTCAACTTTGCCGTGCTCTAACTTTCCCAATTTTGGGACGATTTAAACCTAGAAAACTGATTTTGAACCCACTTTTCGAGAAAATCGTGAAATCGTAAAAATTAAGTAATTTGGCGACCTTAAGTTCGATCCCGGCACAATCTCAACTTTGCCGTGCTCTAACTTTGCCAATTTTGGGACGATTTGAAAACGAAACATACCAGTTAGTAGCTCATCCAGTTAACCTTTATTTGTCATTTAAACCTAAAAAACTCATTTTGAACCCACTTTTGAAAAAAATCCTGAATTTGTCAGATTTAAAATATATGGCGAATTTAAGTTCGATACTGGCAAAATTTCAACTTTTCCGTGCTCTAATTTTAGCAATTTTGGGATGATTTGAAAAAGCAATTTTGGGACAATTTGAAAAAGCAGCTTAGCAGTTAGTAGCTCATCCAGTTTACCTTAATTTGTCACTTAAACCTAGAAAACTCATTTTGAAACCACTTTTCGAGAAAATCGTGAATTCGTAAAAGCTAAGTAATTTGGCGAACTTAAGTTCGATCCCGGCACAACCTCAACTTTGCCGTGGTCTAACTTTGGCAATTTTGGGACGATTTGAAAACGCAACGTTTCAGTTAGTAGCACTTCCAGTTTAGCTTAATTTGTCATTCAAACCTAGAAAACTCAACTCGAGAAAATCGTGAATTCGTTAAAACTAAGTTATCTGGCTAACTTAAGTTCGATCTCGGCACAATCTCAATCCCGTGCTCTAACTTTGGCAATTTTGGGACGATTTGAAAACGCAACGTATCAGTTAGTAGCTCTTCCAATTATCCTTAATTTGTCATTCACTGTTTGAGAAAATCGTGAATTCGTAAAAATTAAGTAATCTGGCGAACTTAAGTTGGATCCCGGCACAATCTCAACTTTGCCGTGCTCTAACTTTGGCAATTCTGCTACAATTTGAAAACGCAACATACCAGTTAGTAGCTCATCCAGTTTACCTTTATTTGTCATTTAAACCTAGAAAACTCATTTTGAACCCACTTTTCGAAAAAATCGTGAATTCGTAAGAATTAAATAATCTGGCAAATTTAAGTTCGATACTTGCAAAATTTCAACTTTTCCGTGCTCTAATTTTGGCAATTATGGGACGATTTGAAAAAGCAACGATCAGTTAGAAGCTCATCCAGTTTACCCTCATTTGTCATTTAAACCTAGAAAACTCATTTTGAACCCACTTTTCGAGAAAATCGTGAATTCGTAAAAACTAAGTGATTTGGTGAATTAAAGTTCGATCCCGGCACAATCTCAACTTTGCCGTGGTCTAAATTTAGCAATTTTGGGACGATTTGAAAAAGCAACGATCAGTTATTAGATAAACCAGTTTACCTTAATTTGTCGTTTAAGCTAGAAAACTTATTTTGAACCCACTGTTCGAGAAAATCGTGAATTCGTAAAAACGAAGTTATTTGGCGAATTCGATCCCGGCACAATCTCAATTTTGCCGTGCTCTAACTTTCCCAATTTTGGGACGATTTGAAAACGCAACGTATCAGTTAGTAGCTCGTTCAGTTTACCTTCATTTGTCATTCAAACCTAGAAAACTCATTTCGAACCCACTTTTGAAAAAAATCGTGAATTTGTAAGAATTAAAGTATCTGGCGAATTTAAGTTCGATACTGGCAAAATTTCAACTTTTCCGTGCTCTAATTTTAGCAATTTTGGGATGATTTGAAAAAGCAACGATCAGTTAGTAGTTCATCCAGTTTACCTTAATTTGTCATTTAAACCTAGAAAACTCATTTTGAAACCACTTTTCGAGAAAATCGTGAATTCGTAAAAACTAAGTAATTTGGCGAACTTAAGTTCGATCCCGGCATAATCTCAACTTTGATGTGGTCTACCTTGGGCAATTTTGGGACAATTTGAAAAAGCAACGATCAGTTAGTAGCACATTCAGTATATATATATTTGTCATTCAAACCTAGAAAACTGATTTTGAACCCACTTTTCGAGAAAGTCGTGTATTCGTTAAAATTAAGTAATTTGGCAAACGTAAGTTCGATCCCGGCACAATCTCAACTTTGCCGTGCTCTAACTTTACCATTTTTGTTACGATTTGAAAACGCAACATAGCAGTAGTAGCTCATTCAGTTTACCTTAATTTGTCATTTAAACCAAGAAAACTCATTTTGAACCCACTTTTGAAAAAAATCGTAAATTTGTAAGAATTAAAGTATCTGGCGAATTTAAGTTCGATACTGGCAAAATTTCAACTTTTCGAGAAAATCGTGAGTTCGTCAAAACTAAGTGATTTGGCGAACTTAAGTTCGATCCTGGCACAATCTCAACTTTGCCGTTGTCTAACTTTGGCAATTTTGGGACGATTTGAAAACGCAATACCATACCAAATAGTAGCTCATCCAGTTTACCTTCATTTGTCATTCAAACCTAGAAAACTAATTTTGAACCCACTTTTCGAGAAAATCGTGAATTTGTAAAAATTCAGTATTCTCAACTTTTCCCTGCTCTAACTTTGCCAATATTGGGACGATTTAAAAAGCAGTAGTAGCTCATCCAGTTTACTTACATTTGTCATTCAAACCTAGAAAACTCATTTTGAACCCATTTTTCGAGAAAATCGTGAATTTGTAAAAATACAGTATTCTCACCTCTTCCGTGCTCTAACTTTGCCAATATTTGGACGATTTAAAAAAGCAATGTTTCAGTTAGTAGCTCATTCAGTTTACTTCCTTCTGTCATTCAAACCTAGAAAACTCATTTTGAACCCACTTTTCGAGAAAATCGTGAATTTGTAAAAATGCAGTTTTCTCAACTTTTCCGTGCATAACTTTGCCAATATTGGGACGACTTAAAAAAGGAATGTTTCAGTTAGTAGCGCATCCAGTTTACTTACATTTGTCATTCAAACCTAGAAAACTCATTTTGAACCCACTTTTCGAGAAAATCGTGAATTTGTAAAAATTCAGTATTCTCAACTCTTCCTTGCTCTAACTTAGCCAATATTGGGACGATTTAAAAAAGCAATGTTTCAGTTAGTAGCTCATACAGTTTACTTACTTTTGTCATTCAAACCCAGAAAATTCATTTTGATCCCACTTTTCGAGAATATGGTGAATTTGTAAAAATTCAGTTTTCTCAACTTTTCCGAAAACTCATTTTGAACCCACTTTTCGAAAAAATCGTGAATTTGTAAGAATTAAATAATCTGGCGAAAATAAGTTCGATACTTGCAAAATTTCAACTTTTCCGTGCTCTAATTTTGGCAATTTGGGGACGATTGGAAAAAACAACATTGAGTTACTAGCTCTTCCAGTTAACCTTAATTTGTCATTCAAACCTAGAAAACTCATTGTGAACCCACTTTTCGAGAAAATCTTGAATTCGTAAAAACTGAGTAATTTGGCGAACTTAAGATCCCGGCACAATCTCAACTTTGCCGAGGTCTAACTTTGGCAATTTTGGGACGATTTGAAAACGCAACGTTTCAGTTAGTAGCACTTCCAGTTTAGCTTAATTTGTCATTCAAACCTAGAAAACTCAACTCGAGAAAATCGTGAATTCGTTAAAACTAAGTTATCTGGCTAACTTAAGCTCGATCTCGGCACAATCTCAATCCCGTGCTCTAACTTTGGCAATTTTGGGACGATTTGAAAACGCAACGTATCAGTTAGTAGCTCTTCCAATTATCCTTAATTTGTCATTCACTGTTTGAGAAAATCGTGAATTCGTAAAAATTAAGTAATCTGGCGAACTTAAGTTGGATCCCGGCACAATCTCAACTTTGCCGTGCTCTAACTTTGCCAATGTTGGGACGATTTAAAAAAGCAATGTTTCAGTTAGTAGCTCATTCAGTTTACTTACTTTGTTTATTCAAACCTAGAAAACTAATTTTGAACCCACTTTTCGAGAAAATCGTGAATTTGTAAAAATTCAGTTTTCTCAACTTTTCCGTGCACAATTTCGCCAATATTGGGACGATTTAAAAAAGCAATGTTTCAGTTAGTAGCTCATCCAGTTTACTTACATTTGTCATTCAAACCTAGAAAACTCATTTTGAACCCATTTTTCGAGAAAATCGTGAATTTGTAAAAATTCAGTTTTCTCAACTTATCCGTCCTCCAACTTTGCCAATATTGGGACGATTTAAAAAAGCAATGTTTCAACTGAAACTAACTACTAACTACTAACTAGTAGCGCATCCAGTTTACTTACTTTTGTCATTCAAACCTAGAAAACTCATTTTGAACCCACTTTTCGAGAAAATCGTGAATTTGTAAAAATTCAGTGTTCTCAACTTTTCCGTGCTCTAACTTAGCCAATATTGAGACGATTTAAAAAAGCAATGTTTCAGTTAGTAGCGCATCCAGTTTACTAACTTTTGTCATTCAAACCCAGAAAACTCATTTTGAACCCACTTTTCGAGAAAATCGTGAATTTGTAAAAATTCAGTTTTCTCAACTTTTCCGTGCTCTAACTTTGCCAATATTGGGACGATTTAAAAAAGCAATGTTTCAGTTAGTAGCTCATCCAGTTTACTTACTTTTGTCATTCAAACCTAGAAAACTCATTTTGAACCCACTTTTCGAGAAAATCGTGAATTTGTAAAAATTCAGTTTTCTCAACTTTTCCGTGCTCTAACTTTGCCAATATTGGGACGATTTAAAAAAGCAATGTTTCAGTTAGTAGCGCATCCAGTTTACTTACTTTTGTCATTCAAACCCAGAAAACTCATTTTGAACCCACTTTTCGAGAAAATCGTGAATTTGTAAAAATTCAGTTTTCTCAACTTTTCCGTGCACAATTTCGCCAATATTGGAACGATTTAAAAAAGCAATGTTTCAGTTAGTAGCTCATACAGTTCACTTACATTTGTCATTCAAACCTAGAAAACTCATGTTTTCGAGAAAATCGTGAATTTTTAAAAATTCAGTTTTCTCAACTTTTCCGTGCTCTAACTTTGCCAATATTGGAACGATTTAAAAAAGCAATGTTTCAGTTAGTAGCTCATCCAGTTTACTTACTTTTGTCATTCAAACCTAGAAAACTCATTTTGAACCCACTTTTCGAGAAAATCGTGAATTTGTAAAAATTCAGTATTCTCACCTTTCCGTGCTCTAACTTAGCCAATATTGGGACGATTTAAAAAAGCAATGTTTCAGTTAGTAGCGCATCCAGTTTACTTACTTTTGTCATTCAAACCCAGAAAACTCATTTTGAACCCACTTTTCGAGAAAATCGTGAATTTGTAAAAATTCAGTTTTCTCAACTTTTCCGTGCTCTAACTTTGCCAATATTGGGACGATTTAAAAAGCAGTAGTAGCTCATCCAGTTTACTTACATTTGTCATTCAAACCTAGAAAACTCATTTTGAACCCATTTTTCGAGAAAATCGTGAATTTGTAAAAATTCAGTATTCTCACCTCTTCCGTGCTCTAACTTTGCCAATATTGGGACGATTTAAAAAAGCAATGTTTCAGTTAGTAGCTCATCCAGTTTACTTACTTTTGTCATTCAAACCTAGAAAACTCATTTTGAACCCACTTTTCGAGAAAATCGTGAATTTGTAAAAATTCAGTTTTCTCAACTTTTCCGTGCTCAATTTGCCAATATTGGGACGATTTAAAAAAGCAATGTTTCAGTTAGTAGCTCATCCAGTTTACTTACATTTGTCATTCAAACCTAGAAAACTCATTTTGAACCCACTTTTCGAGAAAATCGTGAATTTGTAAAAATTCAGTTTTCTCAACTTTTCCGTCCTCTAACTTTGCCAATATTGGGACGATTTAAAAAAGCAATGTTTCAACTGAAACTAACTACTACTAACTAGTAGCGCATCCAGTTTACTTACTTTTGTCATTCAAACCTAGAAAACTCATTTTGAACCCACTTTTCGAGAAAATCGTGAATTTGTAAAAATTCAGTGTTCTCAACTTTTCCGTGCTCTAACTTTGCCAATATTGGGACGATTTAAAAAAGCAATGTTTCAGTTAGTAGCGCATCCAGTTTACTTACTTTTGTCATTCAAACCCAGAAAACTCATTTTGAACCCACTTTTCGAGAAAATCGTGAATTTGTAAAAATTCAGTTTTCTCAACTTTTCCGTGCTCTAACTTTGCCAATATTGGGACGATTTAAAAAAGCAATGTTTCAGTTAGTAGCGCATCCAGTTTACTTACTTTTGTCATTCAAACCCAGAAAACTCATTTTGAACCCACTTTTCGAGAAAATCGTGAATTTTTAAGAATTAAAATATCTGGCGAGTTTAAGTTCGATACTGGCAAAATTTCAACTTTTCCGAGCTCTAATTTTAGCAATTTTGGGATGATTTGAAAACGCAACGTTTCAGTTAGTAGTACTTCCAGTTTAGCTTAATTTGTCATTCAAACCTAGAAAACTCATTTTGAACCCACTTTTCGAGAAAATCGTGAATTCGTAAAAACTAAGTAATTTGGCGAACTTTAATTAGATCCCGGCACAATCCTAACTTTGCCGTGCTCTAACTTTCCCAATTTTGGGACGATTTAAAAACGCAACGTATCAATTAGTAGCTCGTTCAGTTTTTATTTATTTGTCATTCAAACCTAGAAAACTGATTTTTAACCCACTTTTCGAGAAAATCGTGAATTCGTAAAAATTAAATAATCTGGCGAACTTAAGTTGGATCCCGGCATAATCTCAACTTTGCCGTGCTCTTACTTTTCCAATTTTGGGACGATTTGAAAACGCAACATACCAGTTAGTAGCTCAACCAGTTTACCTTCATTTGTCATTTAAACCTAGAAAACTCATTTTGAACCCACTTTTCGAGAAAATCGTGAATATGTAAAAATTCAGTTTTCTCAACTTTTCCGTGCTCTAACTTTGTTAATATTGGGACGATTTAAAAAAGCAATGTTTCAGTTAGTAGCTCATACAGTTCACTTACATTTGTCATTCAAACCTAGAAAACTAATTTTGAACCCACTTTTCGAGAAAATCGTGAATTTGTAAAAATTCAGTATTCTCAACTTTTCCATGCTCTAACTTTGCCAATGTTGGGACGATTTAAAAACGCAATGTTTCAGTTAGTAGCGCATCCAGTTTACTTACTTTTATAATTCAAACCTAGAAAACTCATTTTGAACCCACTTTTCGAGAAAATCGTGAATTTGTAAAAATTCAGTTTTCTTAACGTTTCCGTGCTCTAACTTTGCCAATATTGGCACGATTTAAAAAAGCAATGTTTCAGTTAGTAGCTCATACAGTTCACTTACATTTGTCATTCAAACCTAGAAAACTCATTTTGAACCCATTTTTCGAGAAAATCGTGAATTTGTAAAAATTCAGTTTTCTCAACTTTTCCGTGCTCTAACTTTGCCAATATTGTCACGATTTAAAAAACCAATGTTTCAGTTAGTAGCTCATTCAGTTTACTTACTTTTGTCATTGAAACCTAGAAAACTAATTTTGAACCCACTTTTCGAGAAAATCGTGAATTTGTAAAAATTCAGTTTTCTCAACTTTTCCGTGCTCTAACTTTGCCAATGTTGGGACGATTTAAAAAAGCAATGTTTCAGTTAGTAGCGCATCCTGTTTACTTACTTTTATAATTCAGACCTAGAAAACTCATTTTGAACCCACTTTTCGAGAAAATCGTGAATTTGTAAAAATTCAGTTTTCTTAACGTTTCCGTGCTCTAACTTTGCCAATATTGGCACGATTTAAAAAACCAATGTTTCAGTTAGTAGCTCATTCAGTTTACTTACTTTTGTCATTGAAACCTAGAAAACTAATTTTGAACCCACTTTTCGAGAAAATCGTGAATTTGTAAAAATTCAGTTTTCTCAACTTTTCCGTGCTCTAACTTTGCCAATATTGGGACGATTTAAAAAGCAATGTTTCAGTAAGTAGCTCATACAGTTCACTTACATTTGTCATTCAAACCTAGAAAACTCATTTTGAACCCATTTTTCGAGAAAATCGTGAATTTGTAAAAATTCAGTATTCTCACCTCTTCCGTGCTCTAACTTTGCCAATATTGGGACGATTTAAAAAAGCAATGTTTCAGTTAGTAGCGCATCCAGTCTACTTACTTTTGTCATTCAAACCTAGAAAACTCATTTTAAACCCACTTTTCGAGAAAATCGTGAATTTGTAAAAATTCAGTATTCTCAACTCTTCCGTGCTCTAACTTTGCCAATATTGGGACGATTTAAAAAAGCAATGTTCAGTTAGTAGCGCATCCAGTTTACTTACTTTTGTCATTCAAACCTAGAAAACTCATTTTGAACCCACTTTTCGAGAAAATCGTGAATTTGTAATAATTCAGTTTTCTCAACATTTCCGTGCTCTAACTTTGCCAATATTGGGACGATTTAAAAAAGCAATGTTTCAGTTAGTAGCGCATCCAGTTTACTTACTTTTGTCATTCAAACCCAGAAAACTCATTTTGAACCCATTTTTCGAGAAAATCGTGAATTTGTAAAAATTCAGTATTCTCACCTCTTCCGTGCTCTAACTTTGCCAATATTGGCACGATTTAAAAAAGCAATATTTCAGTTAGTAGCTCATCCAGTTTACTTACATTTGTCATTCAAACCTAGAAAACTCATTTTGAACCCATTTTTCGAGAAAATCGTGAATTTGTAAAAATACAGTATTCTCACCTCTTCCGTGCTCTAACTTTGCCAATATTGGGACGATTTAAAAAAGCAATGTTTCAGTTAGTAGCGCATCCAGTCTACTTACTTTTGTCATTCAAACCTAGAAAACTCATTTTGAACCCACTTTTCGAGAAAATCGTGAATTTGTAAAAATTCAGTATTCTCAACTTTTCCGTGCTCTAACTTTCCCAATTTTGGGACGATTTAAAAACGCAATGTTTTAGTTAGTAGCGCATCCAGTTTACTTACTTTTGTCATTCAAACCTAGAAAACTCATTTTGAACCCACTTTTCGAGAAAATCGTGAATTTGTAATAATTCAGTTTTCTCAACATTTCCGTGCTCTAACTTTGCCAATATTGGGACGATTTAAAAAAGCAATGTTTCAGTTAGTAGCGCATCCAGTCTACTTACTTTTGTCATTCAAACCTAGAAAACTCATTTTGAACCCACTTTTCGAGAAAATCGTGAATTTGTAAAAATTCAGTATTCTCAACTTTTCCGTGCTCTAACTTTCCCAATTTTGGGACGATTTAAAAACGCAATGTTTTAGTTAGTAGCGCATCCAGTTTACTTACTTTTGTCATTCAAACCTAGAAAACTCATTTTGAACCCACTTTTTGAGAAAATCGTGAATTTGTAAAAATTCAGTTTTCTCAACTTTTCCGTGCTCTAACTTTGTTAATATTGGGACGATTTAAAAAAGCAATGTTTCAGTTAGTAGCTCATACAGTTCACTTACATTTGTCATTCAAACCTAGAAAACTAATTTTGAACCCACTTTTCGAGAAAATCGTGAATTTGTAAAAATTCAGTATTCTCAACTTTTCCATGCTCTAACTTTGCCAATATTGGGACGATTTAAAAAAGCAATGTTTCAGTTAGTAGCGCATCCAGTTTACTTACTTTTATAATTCAAACCTAGAAAACTCATTTTGAACCCACTTTTCGAGAAAATCGTGAATTTGTAAAAATTCAGTTTTCTTAACGTTTCCGTGCTCTAACTTTGCCAATATTGGCACGATTTAAAAAACCAATGTTTCAGTTAGTAGCTCATTCAGTTTACTTACTTTTGTCATTGAAACCTAGAAAACTAATTTTGAACCCACTTTTCGAGAAAATCGTGAATTTGTAAAAATTCAGTTTTCTCAACTTTTCCGTGCTCTAACTTTGCCAATATTGGGACGATTTAAAAAGCAATGTTTCAGTAAGTAGCTCATACAGTTCACTTACATTTGTCATTCAAACCTAGAAAACTCATTTTGAACCCATTTTTCGAGAAAATCGTGAATTTGTAAAAATTCAGTATTCTCACCTCTTCCGTGCTCTAACTTTGCCAATATTGGGACGATTTAAAAAAGCAATGTTTCAGTTAGTAGCGCATCCAGTCTACTTACTTTTGTCATTCAAACCTAGAAAACTCATTTTAAACCCACTTTTCGAGAAAATCGTGAATTTGTAAAAATTCAGTATTCTCAACTCTTCCGTGCTCTAACTTTGCCAATATTGGGACGATTTAAAAAAGCAATGTTCAGTTAGTAGCGCATCCAGTTTACTTACTTTTGTCATTCAAACCTAGAAAACTCATTTTGAACCCACTTTCGAGAAAATCGTGAATTTGTAAAAATTCAGTTTTCTCAACATTTCCGTGCTCTAACTTTGCCAATATTGGGACGATTTAAAAAAGCAATGTTTCAGTTAGTAGCGCATCCAGTTTCCTTACTTTTGTCATTCAAACCCAGAAAACTCATTTTGAACCCATTTTTCGAGAAAATCGTGAATTTGTAAAAATTCAGTATTCTCACCTCTTCCGTGCTCTAACTTTGCCAATATTGGCACGATTTAAAAAAGCAATATTTCAGTTAGTAGCTCATCCAGTTTACTTACATTTGTCATTCAAACCTAGAAAACTCATTTTGAACCCATTTTTCGAGAAAATCGTGAATTTGTAAAAATACAGTATTCTCACCTCTTCCGTGCTCTAACTTTGCCAATATTGGGACGATTTAAAAAATCAATGTTTCAGTTAGTAGCGCATCCAGTCTACTTACTTTTGTCATTCAAACCTAGAAAACTCATTTTGAACCCACTTTTCGAGAAAATCGTGAATTTGTAAAAATTCAGTATTCTCAACTTTTCCGTGCTCTAACTTTCCCAATTTTGGGACGATTTAAAAACGCAATGTTTTAGTTAGTAGCGCATCCAGTTTACTTACTTTTGTCATTCAAACCTAGAAAACTCATTTTGAACCCACTTTTCGAGAAAATCGTGAATTTGTAAAAATTTAGTATTCTCAACTTTTCCATGCTCTAACTTTGCCAATATTGGGACGATTTAAAAATGCAATGTTTCAGTTAGTAGCTCATCCAGTTTACTTACTTTTGTCATTCAAACCTAGAAAACTCATTTTGATCCCACTTTTCGAGAAAATCGTGAATTTGTAAAAATTCAGTTTTCTCAACTTTTCCGAAAACTCATTTTGAACCCACTTTTCAAAAAAATCGTGAATTCGATACTTGCAAAATTTCAACTTTGCCGTGCTCTAACTTTGGCAATTTTGGGACGATTTGAAAACGCAACGTATCAGTTAGTAGCTCTTCCAGTTAACCTTAATTTGTCATTCAAACCTAGAAAACTCATTATGAACCCACTGTTCGAGAAAATCGTGAATTCGTAAAAACTAAGTAATTTGGCGAACTTAAGTTCGATCCCGGCACAATCTCAACTTTGCCGAGGTCTAACTTTGGCAATTTTGGGACAATTTGAAAAAGCAACGATCAGTTAGTAGCACATTCAGTTTATATATATTTGTCATTCAAACCTAGAAAACTGATTTTGAACCCACTTTTCGAGAAAATCGTGAATTCGTTAAAATTAAGTAATTTGGCGAACGTAAGTTCGATCCCGGCATAATCTCAACTTTGCCGTGCTCTTACTTTACCAACTTTGTTACGATTTGACAACGCAACATAGCAGTAGTAGATCATTCAGTTTACCTTCATTTGTCATTTAAACCTAGAAAACTCATTTCGAACCCACTTTTGAAAAAAATCGTGAATTCGATACTTGCAAAATTTAAACTTTTCCGTGCTTTAATTTTGGCAATTTTGGGACGATTTCAAAACGCATCGTATCAGTTAGTAGCTCTTCCAGTTTAGCTTAATTTGTCATTCAAACCTAGAAAACTGATTTTGAACCCACTTTTCAAAAAAATCGTGAATTTGTAAGATTTAAATAATCTGGCGAATTTAAGTTCGATACTGGCAAAATTTGAACATTTCCGTGCTTTAACTTTGGCAGTTTGGGGACGATTTGAAAAAGCAACAATGAGTTACTAGCTCTTCCAGTTAACCTTAATTTGTCATTCAAACCTAGAAAACTCATTATGAACCCACTGTTCGAGAAAATCGTGAATTCGTAAAAACAAAGTAATTTGGCGAACTTAAGTTCGATCTCGGCACAATCTCAACTTTGCCGTGGTGTAACGTTGGCTATTTTGGGACGATTTGAAAAAGCAACGATCAGTTAGTAGCACATTTATATATATTTGTCATTCAAACATGAAAACTGCTTTTGAACCCACTTTTCGAGAAAATCGTGAATTCGTTAAAATTAAGTAATTTGGCGAACGTAAGTTCGATCCCGGCATAATCTCAACTTTGCCGTGCTCTAACTTTACCAATTTTGTTACGATTTAAAAACGCAACATAGCAGTAGTAGCTCATTCAGTTTACCTTCATTTGTCATTTAAACCTAGAAAACTCATTTTGAATCCACTTTTGAAAAAAATCGTGAATTTGTAAGAATTAAAGTATATCGCGAACTCAAGTTCGATACTGGCAAAATTTCAACTTTTCCGTGCACTAATTTTAGCAATTTTGGGATGATTTGAAAAAGCAACGATCAGTTAGTAGCTCATCCAGTTAACCTTAATTTGTCATTTAAACCTAGAAAACTTATTTTGAAACCACTTTTCGAGAAAATCGTGAATTCGTAAAAACGAAGTAATTTGGCGAGCTTAAGTTCAATCCTGGCATAATCTCAACTTTGCCGTGGTCTAACTTTGGCAATTTTGGGACGATTCGAAAACGCAAGTTTTATCAGTTAGTAGCTCTTCCAGTTTACCTTAATTTGTCATTCAAACCTAGAAAACTCATTTTGAACCCACTTTTCGAGAATATCGTGAATTTGTAAAAATTCAGTATTCTCAACTTTTCCGTGCTCTAATTTTGGCAATTTGGGGACGATTGGAAAAAACAACATTGAGTTACTAGCTCATCCAGATTACCTTAATTTGTCATGTAAACCTAGAAAACCCATTTTGAAACCACTTTTCGAGAAAATCGTAACTTCTTAAAAACTAAGTTATCTAGCGAACTTAAGTTCGATCCCGGCACAATCTCAACTTTGCCGTGCTCTAACTTTGGCAATTTTGGGACGATTTGAAAACGCAACGATCAGTTAGTAGCACATTCAGTTTATATATATTTGTCATTCAAACCTAGAAAACTCATTATGAACCCACTGTTCGAGAAAATCGTGAATTCGTAAAAACGAAGTAATTTGGCGAACTTAAGTTCGATCCCGGCACAATCTCAACTTTGCCGTGGTCTAACGTTGGCTATTTTGGGACGATTTGAAAAAGCAACGATCAGTTAGTAGATAAACCAGTTTACCTTAATTTGTCGTTTAAGCTGGAAAACTTATTTTGAACCCACTGTTCGAGAAAAAAGTGAATTCGTAAAAACTAAGTAATTTGGCGAACTTAAGTTCGATCCCGGCACAATCTCAACTTTGCCGTGGTCTAACTTTGGCAATTTTGGGACAATTTGAAAAAGCAACGATCAGTTAGTAGCACATTCAGTTTATATATATTTGTCATTCAAGTAGATAGGGAATGTCTGTTCTGGAACAGGAAATGACGTCACTGATAAGGCTGCAATCGCGACCGGAAGTGGTTTGGCGCTCGTGTACGTACAAGGTCATGTTATTTGGGGGTGACGTCACTACTGATAAGGCTGTGATCCGCAAGTGGTTTCGCGCGAGTTACCTACCCGGTCACCACACCAACGAATTCATCTTCAACTACACAAACCATGGACAACACATCAAAAAGGGCAACAAATAACACACATGTACATATATACGTACATCCATATTTACACACATACATATATCCATACATACATATATAGACACTTACATATATACGTACATACATATTTACACACATACATATATCCATACATACATATATAGACACTTACATATATACATACATACATATATACATACATACATATATACATAATTAACTGAAGGAGAGAACGGCATTGTCGCCGAATAAAAATGATTATTGTGTGTTGAACGTCAAACAAGACGGAGGTTTTAATTTTGTAATAAAGAAAAATACTAAAGAGTAAATAAACATAGGGAAAGGTTACTCTTTTTTCCTCGAACACGACTTGGCCAAGATGTTAACTGGCGCAGCTTAACGACTTCAGGGACGGGAAAAAGTGCCCCGAAGGAACATACGCTCATGTATAAGTATCTAAGTATCAAAAAAAAAAAAAAAAAAAAAAAAAACAATAAATAAATAAATAAAAATTTTTATAATAATGCATAAATTGTTGCCTAATCGTGCTAGAGATTGGTAAGTGTGCTAAACCAGTGCATTTTGCGATTGAACCAACTGTATCGGACAGAGCGATAAAGACAACAAAACATGTACATATGTATGTATGTACATACATAATACATACATGTGTATAAATCGCCAATGTGTACTATGCACTCCATGATATTGATGTTGGTGTTGCCTTTCAGTCTCACTCGAATTTAGAATATTTCATCATCTTTTTCAAATTTTTGCTTCGGGTGTATTTGTTCTCCCGAATTCAGCAATTCCCGTTAAGCACATACACACATGTATATGGGTACAAGCTGCGTAACAGGCGACATTGTCGTTTGCTACATTTTGCAGACTTGCGTGTCTCGTCAGAGTGACGGAGATGCCGTAACGGTACAAAGTTGCTTCGCGACAAGCGTCTCTACTTCATCATCTTTTTGGTCTGACCGCGTCGCGGTACAAGCTGCGTAACAGGCGACATCGTCGTTTGCTACATTTTGCAGACTTGCATGTCTCGTCAGAGTGACAGAGATGCCGCAACGGTAGAAAGTTGCTTCGCGACAAGCGTCTCGATTTCATCATCTTTTTCGTCTGACCACGTGGCGAGTCGCACATTTTGGTGGCTTTACGTGTTCCGTTAGAACAGAACGACAGCGATGTCGCGACAGTCAGAATTGTTTGACGAGTGGCGTCGCAAATTTTGGAGTGTGTTTTGTAGTTTCCTAACCTTTGAGCAGCGAGTCATTTAATTTTCAACCGCCTTGGAAGCAACATCGATCTTCAAAAAAAAATATAAAAGAAAAGTAGACAGAAGTCAAAGTGTGTGCAAATTAAACAACACGCTGTGAAATTCGAATGCTTCAAGTTTGTCAACTGAAACGAGCAAAGGCCCAACAATATTAGCCGAAAGTAAAAGGGGTAAGATGCATATATATATATATATATATAGATATAAAAAAAAAAGAAACCAACAACAAAAATGATTGAAATAAAATATGTAAAACTATAAACAAAACACTACTATAAAAATAGTATAACTTTCCCCAACTTTGTGATTCCCAAGGGACCCTCCAAAGTAAAAGGGGGCAAACCAGCCTCTGGTTTTCATACTCAAAAAAAAAAAGGAGAACAAATAGCTAAACGATACATAAAAAAAAAGAAACCAACAACAAAATTGATTGAAATAAAATATGTAAAACTATAAACAAAAAACACTACTATAAAAATAGTATAACTTTCCCCAACTTTGTGATTCCCAAGGGACCCTCCAAAGTAAAAGGGGGCAAACCAGCCTCTGGTTTTCATACTCAAAAAAAAAAAAAAAAAAAAAAGAGGAGAACCAACACATAAGTTGTTGTACAATTTTTTTTTTCTCTCGTGTTCTTATTGCGCTAGACGGTTATATGTGCCCACAAGTTTGTGTGTATGTGTAACCGGAACCTGCTGTATTGGACAGAGCTAATAAGAAAAAAAAAAAACCCACAAAACACAAAAAAGGAGAATAAAAAAAAAATAAAAAAAAAATATAATAAAAAAAAAAAAAAAAAAAAACACAAAAAACTATATATCAATTTTGAAACAACAATAAAGATGTTGAATACACATAAAAGCTTGTCTATTCAAAAAAAAAATAATAATTTTTTTTATTAACAAGGCTTAATCTGGTGAAATTCACGGTTGATGACTGTCCGCCCTTAGTTGGGACTACTGCATTGAGCAACAATCTCAGCTAGCTTCAGCACAACCGCGAAATAAAACAACAAATATTTAAACCCATCATTTCATCGCTTGCCACACGGAGAGAAAACAATTCGTGAGTCAACAGATTCAAAAAAAAAAAGATGTTGGGACTACTGCAACGAGCAACAATCTCAGTTAGCTTCAGCACAACCGCGAAATAAAACAACAACTATTTAAAACCATCATTTCATCGCTTGCCACACGGAGGGACAACAATTCGTGAGTCAACAGATTAAAAAAACAAAAAAGCAGAAAGGACACCTTGCTTACACATAACACTAATTACAATAAAACATAAGTAAGAAAGATATATTAAGCTACGATTAAGTTAAAAAGTAAGAAACGCGATCTAAGAGACTAGATAGTAACAAAACAAATTCAAAAAAAAATAAGTTTTCGAATTACCAATGAGTTTCGAATTATCAATGCCTTTAGATCAAGAGATGCCTCCAGCCCAACCCACTGGCCCACAAACACAGGAGCCATTGGGTGGGTTTAAGATATCCGATTTATTACAATTGATTCAGTCTATGCCTGTATATGAGGGAAATAAAGAGGGACTAAAAGAATTCATTACCAATGTTGAGGAGTTTTTAATGCTTATTAAAGGAGCAGATCAGACACCTGCAGGGGTCATGATTTTGAGAGCAATCAGGAACAAAATTCAGGGTAAAGCTCATGAAGTCTTGTATCAATCAAATGTGCGACTTAATTGGAATGAAATTAAAGATACCTTAATTAAACACTTTGTCGATAAAAGAACCGAGTATAATCTAATAGCCGAACTTGGAATATTAACACTGCAAAGCCATCCGGTAGAGATATTATACGAAAAAATCACAAATATTCAAAGAGCTCTACTAAACATCATTGACCAAAAGGATACCAATCCAACTATCATACAAACAAAGAAAGAATTGTTTCTTAACCAATGTCTAACCACTTTTCTGAAGGGACTTCGTGGACCTTTAGGTTCAATAGTTCGAGGCAGAGACCCCACGGATATCGTTACAGCATATGAAATAGCAATTGCGGAAAAGGAAGTTTATACTAGTCAAAGAGAAGCTAGGCGAATAAATCAGAGCTTTGAAAGAACAACGTATAATGGTCGAAATTCGGAATCGTTTGGGCCCCGAAACCAACAAAAAAGGGAGAGAAATTGGTCTCAAGAGGGAAAAACAAATAATTACAGTAACAACAATCAAAGACCATTTAAACAAAAAAAGTACGACAATGAGCAACAAAGTGACCGACAGAGACAGAAAAATTGGGGAAACTATAGTACCCAAACTAGAAATTCCAACTTCTCTAACCAGTCTGCAAAATCCAACACAAACAACAGTAATCAAATAAAAAAAAGAGACGAGTTGCACAACATTAATGATGACCAAAATTTTCAGTATGTAGCCTCAACATCCAAGCAGGCTACATAACCAAGCACACACATGGCTCGATTTTACCATATGTTCAAATTCAATTCCCATTTGGTAAAAAATTAAACCTTTTGATCGACACAGGGTCTACTACTTCTTTCATTGACCCTCAATTTGTTCCAAGTGAACAACATATCAAACTAACCGAGCCAAGAATTATAAAAACAATTATAAATACACATGCACTATATTCAGAATGTTTACTAGACATGTTTAATGAATTTAACCAAAATGGTACACTAAAATTTTTATTATTTAAATTCCATTCATTTTTCGATGGCCTTATAGGAGTCGATTTATTAAAAACATTGAAAGCAAAAGTAGACTTAGAAAATTTCGTGTTGATCACACAAAATGCTAAACTCCCAATACTCACAAAACAAAATTTAGCAGGGGAAAAGCTAGAGATTGAGCATTCAACCAGAAAACTAATCAAGATCCCTGTTAACCTTAAAGAAGGCACTTTTCTTTGTCAGGAAATACAACTAGATAATGACCTTTTTATTTCAAACGGATTATATTCAGCAGAAAATAACTTCAGTTGGGTCGAAATAACAAATTACTCCGACGCACATAAAAGTATATGTTTTGACCAACCACTTCAAGTAAATTCATATTCCAAAGGTCAGCATATAGAAGTAAACATCGCTTTCCAAAATGATAATGAAACAGATTTTAGCTCATTTGATTTTAACAAAGTAATTAGAACTGCACATATCAACTCAGAAGAAATCCAATTATTAAAAGACATTTGTGTTGAATTTTCTGATATCTTTTATGATGACAGTAAGCAACTATCATTTACAAACGAAGTCAAACATAAGATTTTGACTAAAGATGATATCCCGATTTATACAAGACCCTATAGGTATGGGTTCCATGAAAGAATTGAGGTAAAGGAACAATTAAAAAAATTACTCGATAATAAAATAATAAGACATAGTCACTCTCCTTGGAGTGCACCGGTTTGGCTTGTGCCAAAAAAAGCCGATGCCTCAGGAAAAAGAAAGTGGCGTCTAGTTGTAGATTTTAGAAAGCTAAATGAGAAAACCATAAAAGACAAGTACCCTATGCCAATAATAAACGATGTCTTGGATAGAATTGGGAAATCGAAATATTTTTCAATACTGGATTTAGCCAGTGGTTACCACCAGATAGAGATGCACAAGGACGACATCCAGAAAACAGCATTTTCGGCGGAGGGAGGACATTACGAGTTTATCAGAATGCCCTTTGGCCTGACTAATGCACCTGCAACTTTTCAAAGGGTAATAGATTCCTTATTTGGTGACTTATTTGGAACCTGTTGCCTTGCATATATGGATGACATCATTGTTTTCTCGCCATCCTTACAGGAACATATCCAACATTTAAAAAAAGTCTTCAAGAAAATTAGAAATGCAAATTTAAAATTACAACCGGATAAGTCTGAATTCCTGAAAAAGGAAATCGAATATCTGGGTCACATTGTTACCCCCGAAGGGGTAAAGCCAAACCCGACAAAGATTGAGACAATAAAGAAATTCCCTTTGCCTACTACACAGAAACAAATTAAATCATTCTTAGGTGTCATGGGTTATTATAGAAAGTTTATTAAAGATTTTGCTAAAATAACAAAACCACTAACTAAACAACTGAAGGGAAAATCAAAGGTTACTGTTGACGAGGACTTTATCAAAACTTTCGAATATTGTAAAACCTTGTTATGTAATGACCCGATCCTAATATACCCTGATTTCGATAAACCGTTTATACTGACTACAGATGCAAGTAATGTCGCTTTAGGGGCTGTTTTATCTCAAGGAAACTTGGGATCGGACAAGCCAGTTTCATTCGCTAGCAGAACACTAACGGACACCGAGGCGAACTACTCTACCGTCGAAAAAGAGATGCTTGCCATAATTTGGGCAATTAAGTATTTTAGACCGTATCTTTTTGGTCAAAAATTTAAAATTGTCACTGACCATAAGCCCCTGACATGGCTTATGAGTTTCAAGGAACCAAATTCCAAATTGGTGAGATGGAAGCTCAGATTGTTAGAGTACGATTACGAAGTTATATACAAAAAGGGGTCTCAAAACGTGATTGCTGACGCCTTGAGCAGAACAACACTTGATATCAACTTAAATGACCAAGAATCAGTCGAGGCGACATGTGAGGAAACCGTACATTCAGGCCTGGAGAACATTTCACAACTTATAGCAATTTCGGAAAAATGCTTAAACGATTTTAATATCCAAATTATCCTTAACAAGGATCCAGTTTCTAACATCAAAATCGAAAGCCCGTTTAAAAACAAACTTCGCCGCATTATATCAGAACCCATTTTTAATAAAAAAGTCGTAATTAGAATTTTGAAAACTATTTTAAAACCAAATAAAACTTGTGCAATTTTCACCACTGACACAATATTCAAAATAGTACAAGAGGTTTTTTCACAGTTTTTTTCAAACAGTACACTCTATAAACTTGTTAGATGCACAGAGTTTTTGGAAGAACGTACCACACAGGATGAACAAGAAAAAGAAATTAGAGACTATCACTATTATAATAATCACAGGGGAATTGATGAAACTCTAGCCCATTTAAAAAGAACAATATATTTTCCACATATGAAGCAAAAAATTAAAAAAACAATAAACAATTGTGACTTATGCCAAACCCTGAAATATGATAGACATCCGCAAAAAGTTCCCTATCAGGAAACAGAGGTTCCAAAACTCCCATTAGACATAATTCATATCGATTTGTACACCATTAACCATCAAAATGTTTTAACAATAATAGACAAGTTTTCAAAATTTGCTGCTGGGTACACTATACCAGCAAGAGATAGCCTAAATATAGTAAAATCAATCAGACATTTTATGTGCACTCATGGCATACCTAAAAAGATTGTTTGTGACCAGGGTGCAGAGTTCGCAGGAAATCTTTTCATTGATTTTTGCACTCAATACAATATCACCAGACATGTCACATCTTTTCAACAGTCTTCAAGTAACGCCCCTGTTGAACGATTTCATTCGTCTTTAACAGAAATTTACAGACTAATAATGGAAAAGAGGAAAACTGAAAAAACTCCCACAATACATGACGATATCCTCGCTGAAGCATTGATCACTTACAACAATGCTATACACTCTGCAACTAATTTCACACCCTTTGAATTATTCTCGGGCCGAACCCACATGTTTCAAAAAGCATTAAAATTTACTAACGAACACGATTATTTACAAGACTTAGACTTTTATCAGAAAAAAATATACCCCAAGATTGCTCAACAAATATCTGATCAAAATAAAAAACGAACTTTAAAACTAAACGAAGAAAGGAAGGATCCACCAGAAGTGAAAACTGACGAGACAGTATTCAGAAAAGAAAATAGAAGAAATAAATTGACTCCTCGCTTTTCAAAACATATTGTCACTGAAGATAAGGGGGTCACATTTATTACAAAGAAAAAGCAAAAAATTCACAAGTCAAAAATAAAACGATTGACAAGAAAGCCTTAGCAAAAAAACCAGGTATACATATATATAACATAAAATACAAAAACACAAGCAAAACAAAAAATTATTAAATACGATTTTTCATACATACATACCTAATTATTGTAAACAACAACATACTTATTACACAAAAAGAATAAAAAAAAAAGAAAGGAATTGAGGGAAATTAAAGGGAGCATGAACAAATGAATAAACAATGTCAATCATCAATGAAACGTTAATAATAAAATAATTATAAGATTTTCAAACATTACCGATCAACCGATAATAACAAACAGAATATTATAAGTAATTTTAAAAAAAAAAATAAAAACTATAAAAATAAGATCTATAAGGAATTAAGCACTGAACACAACGAAATCCATGTTCTTCAATATTTAAATATAATTGGCATTAGCATTGATGTTATGTATAACCATTTAAATAATACTTTATTATTATTTTTTTTTTTTGCTTAAAATTATCCCAAAATTTATTTTTTTTTTTTTTTCTTTTTTCTTTCTTTAACTAAAGAAGACAAAATCACAGAAATTTTAGCAAAACGAAATGTCACAAGTTCATCGCAAGAACATTTATATAGATTACTTGAAATAGATACATTTGTAAACAAAACTAATGTAATATTTTACATAAAAATTCCAATGTTCAGAATTAAAGACTATAAATTCATTCATTATACCATTGCCAATGACAAAACTAAATATCTGAAAATACCTAAACATTTTATTTATAATAGATATAGTATTAAGCCTTTTTTTTTTGCCCCAACGTGGGATACAAATTATCTACAAGAAATCATCAATGAACAGAACAACCGAAAATTCTGGAACCAGAAAGGGAGTTTGTTGGTGTTAAATAGACTTAAAACCTAGCATAGACAACCTCACCTGGAAGCAATCAAAACGCAACTATATTTTAATCCTTTGAAGAGGATCAATTGTTTTCAAACCACCACCAGTCGCTACTAATTTCGTTCAGACCACCGCTATGGCCCTCACTTCAATCCAGTGGGGGAGGAGTTACCTACCCGGTCACCACACCAACGAATTCATCTTCAACTACACAAACCATGGACAACACATCAAAAAGGGCAACAAATAACACACATGTACATATATACGTACATCCATATTTACACACATACATATATCCATACATACATATATAGACACTTACATATATACGTACATACATATTTACACACATACATATATCCATACATACATATATAGACACTTACATATATACATACATACATATATACATACATACATATATACATAATTAACTGAAGGAGAGAACGGCATTGTCGCCGAATAAAAATGATTATTGTGTGTTGAACGTCAAACAAGACGGAGGTTTTAATTTTGTAATAAAGAAAAATACTAAAGAGTAAATAAACATAGGGAAAGGTTACTCTTTTTTCCTCGAACACGACTTGGCCAAGATGTTAACTCGCGCGTGTACGTACACGCTCATGTTATTTGGGGTAGGTTCAAGGTCATGTTATTTGGGGTGATTGTGCAAAAAATGCTTGACCTTGGGGAGAAATCTACATATAATTTTTTTATTTATCGTTCAGCCACCACATATATATATATATATATATATACACACATATATACAAATATATTTTGATAAGAATGTTTTTATAGTGTGGGAAACATATTGTTTATTTTTTTTGCGTGTACGTACACGCTCATGTTATTTGGGGTAGGTTCAAGGTCATGTTATTTGGGGTGATTGTGTAAAAAAAAAAAAAAAAAAACACATGTTTGACCTTGAGGAGAAATCTACATATATAATTTTTTTATTTATCGTTCAGCCACCACATATATATATATATAAATATATATTTATATATATATATATATATACACACATATATACAAATATATTTTGATAAGAATGTTTTTATAGTGTGGGAAACATATTGTTTATTTTTTTTTTTATGTTTACAGTGCTTGCGAAATGCTATTAAATTAGTCATAAATTATTGATTAGATTGTTTACATTTTTTGTAGTGTGGGAAAAAATTATGTTTTGTTTTGAAAACAAAAAAAGGTTGACTCATGTGTGTGTGTGTGTGTGTGTGTGTGTGTGTGTGTGTGTGTGTGTGTGTCTATGTGTGGAGTGCGCTGTGATAAGGTGTATGCTGCGAGCATGTGTGGAGTGTGTTTTTGTATTAAGAAATAATTGCTAATAACAACTTCAATAAATCAGTCAATTCAGATATATTTTAAAAAATGCTTTTTTCTAACATTAATAGAATCAAACAGTTTTTATTTGAATTTGAAGGAGTCATTTTTGCAAAGGATTGTCAGATATTGACTGATATTCAGCATTATTTACTGGATCGTAACAATCATTTCAACTATTGTGGATGCCTCTACAAAGATAACATAGAAAATCCAAATACATGTGCATGTTACTTGGTCCTTGCACAAATACAGAAAGCAGAAAATATTATGAGGAAATACAAATTACTTCAATTACGAATGCTTATGAAATAAAAATTCCATATTCCTCATATATATCTACATATAATACACATAGCTGAAAAATTAAAATTCATATTTTAAGTCTGAAATAAAGAAACCACCACCACCACCACCCCAATGAAGGAAATCACAAATTTTTTTTTTTTTTTTTTGATAACTATGTATTTATTATTGCATTATTTAATATATTTATTATTACATTATTACAATTTTTAATATATATATATTTACTTTGATTGAGGAATAAAATTTATGTTTGCTTGTGAGGAATAAAATTTATGATTGCTTGGTTATTATGGGTTAACTTAATAACTGCAAATGTTTGATGCTTCCACGAATCAATAATCTCATCTGTGATTATGGTATTATATTTTTTGGGAAGATATAAAACGTGTTCCGGTAGTCGTAGTGCAATCGATTCCCCATACCTTGTTTGGGCGCGCCACCCTCTTAGAATGGGGATTGCTATATTGCTCTGCATTTTCGTAATGGTCAGCAGTGGCGGAGCTTCATTCCAAGTCGTTGACGATCTTATCGCTTCATTCAATTGAGAAAAAACTGAGACTTCTGGCTTTTGCTCCTGATGCTGTTGTTGTTGTTGTTGCTGTTGATGTTGTTGATTTTGTTGTTGTTGTTGCAATAGTTGTTCCTGTTGTTGTTGTTGCAATAGTTGCTCCTGATGCTGTTGGTCCTGATGTTGATGCAATATTAGGTGGTGGTGTTGTTGTTGTTGTTGTTGTTGTTGTTGTTGTTGTTGTTGTTGTTGTTGTTGCTGCTGCTGGAGCATTTGTTGCATTTGTGCTCCATCAGTAGCCTGAAGGACTGTTAGATCCAGACGTTGTCGAGATCTGCGGTGCTGCTTCTGCTGCTCTTGCCCAGTGAAATTTGAAGCGGATCCGTCCATTTTTATGTTGTTTTCTCTGAAGTTCTGCAGCTAACTAATTTCGCTTACACTAAATCTCACGCCTTTTATTTGAAAATGCTCCAGCTTACATACTTATGCAGCAGCATGTGCTCTTTATCAAAATTTATATTTCCCACACTCTCCCTATCCCATTAACCACAGCAACCACTTCCCAAATTCGATAAATAAGCTGGAATTTGGTTATGCACTTTGTTTTTATGGCTTATCATTTTTTATTTTGTGAGAGTTTTTTTTTTTTGACTCTTCTGTTTACTTCAGCAGAAACTGTTTTATGGCTTATCAATGATTTATTTTCAGCTTGCATTAGAGTACTCTCTATCAAATTTGTTTTACTTTGAGTCTACTTCTACATCATCAAATTTATTGAGCATTGAGTCCATTAAACGAATATTTTCTTCTTCTCGTTCTCTAGAAATAATGTAATTCCGCAAAAGAATGCTATCACTATCAATTGTGTATATATTACTATATTCCATCATATGTTTGGGAATAATTTCTTGAGGCTTTTCCCAATTAATCTCATTATAAAACGGACAATCCTCTTTGTATCTTCTTAAGCTGCCACTGCGATTAGCGCTTTGACTACATTTCCCCACTATAGTAATACTGCCTCCAATAACATAAAATGCGGTATGCTGACATTCATCGAATGAAAAATTTAGTGAATGTAAAAATGGATGTGTTTCCCCACGTCTTAAAGAGAATAGAAGAGTTTTTTGTTTGCAGTCTGAAGGATTTGGATTGACAAACACCTGAAGTAGAGGTGAAATAGCCTGCGCTTGAATAATTTGAAATGACTCCCAACCCACATGACAAGTGCAGAATTGATCAGATGGGCCAATCTGCTGAATCCAAAACATGGTTTATTATGTTAGCGTAAATAAAATATAAAAGATTCGTTAGATGTGAAGTCTATGAAGTACAATTGAGTAATAAAAATTTTAAGCATAGATGTCCGCAATTATAGTCCTGAAACTTTTGAACACGTTGATAGTTGTATTGTATGTTGCTACCTAGATAGTGAATGACTTCTATAGGCGGTTGCAAATTACCAAAACTATCGAAATATTTTACTTCATTACCTTTTTTTGAATAAGCTACCCAATGTGTGCCCCCTCCCCTAGATGAATCTAAATTTATAACACCACATTCGTTTATCCATAGATC
The DNA here is from genome assembly GCA_024703675.1 of Drosophila nebulosa. NCBI lineage: Eukaryota > Metazoa > Arthropoda > Insecta > Diptera > Drosophilidae > Drosophila > Drosophila nebulosa. Next base: position 111,476 of record JANFPS010000035.1, read on the forward strand.
TTTGCGGTGGGGGAGGCTATCTCTCATAAATACATCTCTAAAGTTTGGGATGTGTTTTCGAGCGAATTTCAAAATATCAAAATTTGATAGAGGTTTATTAGGTAGCTGTTTTAAAAGTTTTTTGATTGTGGTGTAATTAAACCATAACCACTGCGATATGGTCGAAGGAAAAAACCCTTGCCTAAAGCAATAGACTCCATCCTTTGATTATGACGTTTTTTCTCTTCAAGCTCCCTAGCAGCAGCTTTAGTTTTCATAATCGCTTGTGAAATGCTTGAAGCACCTGAAGCAAGTCCTCCAAGCGCACCTAATGCAGCCAAAATTGGGAGAAATCCACCAATTTTGGGTACAGCAATGATGCGAGGGATTGCTATAGCTTTTTTATCTTTTGAGTTAATTGTATTATTTATAGCTTTGCGTGCTATTTGAATGGAACTAGCAATATCATGCGAGTTTTTATTTCTCAATGCTTTAGCTGCTGCTCGAACAATTTCATTGAATTTTTTCTTCCTTTTTGAGCAAGTTCCAGTATTACTTTTACGTTTTCTTTTAAACCCCATGCCGAAAGATTTCTTTGCTTTCATCAAATTAGTGACCAGCAAAGCAGCACTCTTTTCTCCTAAATTACTATCAGAAGCCTTTACTCGCTCCCAAGCTTTATCGGCTAACTGTGTATCAGCAATATGTCGCTTCTCAAGATCTTTGTTTTGTGAATAAGCGATATCGTGCTCTCTGCAAGCAGCATCCAATGGATTGATTCCTTTATCGCCACGTTCTAGTCGTTTTTTTAGCTTTGTACCAGGTCCACAAAACTGATATCCCGGAATATGTAATTCAATGGGTAGATTATTAATAAGACTGTTAATTACACCTCCTCCACGAAAGGCTTTCTGTTTACAACTGTTTTTATTATAAAAATGTAGTGGCATTTTTATTTGAAACTCAGTTCATGAAGTCACACTACTAAATGTAGAAGCAAAAGCATTCAAAGACCTTAAATATGCATTTTAAGAAACAGCAAACCAATATCGATATTAGAAATTTTGATATATCATCAAATGCTAATACTGAAAGCTTGATTAGACATAGTGTTTTACTTCCAAATTCAATTAGAGCATTAATTGTTGGACCAAGTAATTGTGGAAAAACAAATCTAATGCTTAGCTTGATTGAAAGTCCAAATGGATTGAAATTTAAAAATATTTATCTATACTCAAAATCACTATTCCAACCGAAATATGAATATTTAAAAACGTTGATTGCTCCAATAAAGGGTATGGGTTGCTACACATTTTCAGAAAACGAGGCTGTTATACCCCCTAATAAAGCAAAAAATAATTCCATAATGATTTTTGATGATGTTGCTTGTGAAAAACAGAATAATATACGAGCATACTTTTGCATGGGTCGACATAATAATATTGATTCATTTTACTTATGTCAAACCTACACCCGCATTCCTAAACATCTTGTGCGTGATAACGCAAACCTAATAATAGTGTTTAAACAAGATGAAATGAATATGAAGCATATTTATTCAGATCATGTTGGTGTTGATATGAGTTTCGATACTTTCATGAAAATGTGCCGGATGTGTTGGAAGGACAAATATGGATTTCTCACTATAAACAAAGATGATGAGTTAGATAATGGACGATATAGACTAGGATTTGGTACATTTATTACCGTTTAACAAAAGTATAAAATCAGTGTAAAGGTATACAACTTTATTTATTAGTCATACGATTAGCAGAATGACCACAACAATAACTTTAAGTGGGAAAAGCGCAGTCTTAACATCTATTTTTTTCCCCCCATTAGAATTAAATGAGGAATATGAATGTTCTTTAATTGATATTCATTTCTATAATTCGATTGCAAACGTTGATGAAACAAATAATTTATTTCACATTGGTAGAACCATAATTGAAATACCTCCAGGTGCCTACGAACTCGATGATATTATTGAATTTATTGAGGACACACTTGTAGATGAAGAATTGGCGGATGTGAAGTTTGATATGAATGGCAATAACAATACATTGGCTGTAGATATTTATTGCGATCTACCAATATACTTTAACAAAGAACGCTCAATCGGTTCCATGCTTGGATATGGAGATAGAGTACTAGAAGCAGGGAAAAAACATCAATCCCATTTACCAGTGAATATTTGTAAGGTCAATGCTATTCGTTTGGAGTGCAATATTGTTACAGGAACTTATGTAAACAACATCAAATCACATACACTACATGAGTTTGCACTCACCGTTCCACCGGGCTATAAAATGGATGAAATCCCACGCAATTTAATTTATTTACCCGTAAACACTAGAGAGATACGGGAGTTAAGAGTAGAACTACTTGATCAGGACGGAGCACTCATTAACTTCCAGACAGCGGAAACCATTACACTTCGTATTCACCTCAGGCCACAACGATGATAATCTACGGCAAAAACCACTGGAAGGGGGGAGTAGGAATCAGATCGATTAGAAACGTTGCAGTGAGCAGTACATCGTATTCAACTAGAAGAGCGTTAACACCATCAAACAAAATATTTTTAAAATCAATAGGACTTAAAGTTCGAAATTAGAAAATGGAGAATCATATCTTAAATGTTCGTGAGAGTGTCTACGAAGATAATAGTATAGTTAGGAAAGAATATCACACTTATCAACCACAACAGCATACATCTTATAACGCTAATGATGAAATTCGAATTTGTATACAAAACCAAGATTTATATGTATACCCACACGAAAGCCTCATTTATATAGAGGGCGCAATCACTCTAGCTGAAAACAAGGTGACTTCAGCAGGATTACTCAAAAATAATTGTATGGCATATTTATTTGATGAAATACGATATGAGCTCAATGGAACTGAAATAGATCGCACACGATATGTTGGGGTGACTTCAACAATAAAAAACTATGTTTCTTTAAATAAGGATGAAAGTGTTATGCGAAAAAATGCAGGATGGTTTAATGACAGTAGCTGTGCATTATCACATTTCTCTAATAAAGGGAAATTCAATTTTGTTGTACCACTTAAAATGCTATTGGGTTTCGCTGAAGATTATGATAAGCTCATGCTTAATTGTAAACATGAATTAGTATTGCTTTTAAGTAGAAATATGGGGAATGTTTACAAACAAAAAATTGGAGACACGAGCTTCAAGTTAAATATTCACAAGATTTTTTGGAAAGTACAACATGTAACATTAAGTCATGCTTCCTCACTTTCAATGCTAAAAATCACTGAAACTAGTAGACCACTGACCCTTGCATTTCGTAGTTGGGACTGTTATATGAATCCATCACTTACTGATGGAACACAACATACTTGGAGTGTAAAACTAGCGTCTGATAGAGAACGCCCCCGCTTTGCATTAGTTGCATTTTTTTCAAATGATAAAATAGTTTCAAATAATTTAGCAAACTTAAAAATACATTTAAATTCTGATTCGTATCCATATGATGATCTAAACATAAGTTTTGATCAAGCTCGCTTTGCAATGCTTTATGACATGTATGTGAAATTTCAAGAGAGCTACTACATGAGAGCACCACAACCACTTTTAAGTCCAGAGGAATTTAAGGAAAAAGCACCCATCATCGTAATAGATCTTTCACATCAGCAGGAAGCTGTTAAAAGTGGACCCATTGATATACGTATTACTATCGATCTATCAGCAACGTCAACAGCTGTACCAGAAGCTACTGAGGCATACTGCGTTCTTATTCATGATCGAATAGTTGAGTACAATCCATCAAACAACTTAGTTAGACGAGCTCAGTAATACATTTTCAAAACGATGCAAACTTACAACACTCGAAAACGATAAAAATAAAAACAAATAATTAATAAGCATGAAACAAAAACCTAACATAACATAGAGCAAGAAATAAGAAGCAAACGCTAGCTTATCAGAGAGAAAAAGAGACGCTAGCTTATCAGAGAGAAAAAGAGAGAGAGAGAGCAAATACATATCAAGCAAGTACGTAATAATAACATAACAACTGAACTGAAAAACATTTTGTTCATTTAGTTAAATTTTGACTTTTAAAGGCTTCGCATCAACAGCAACAAGAACATGAACCGATTAACTTCGACTGCTGCGACAAAAATTGCATTTGTGGAGGTTCAAGGGCTCAAAGGGAAAAACAACGAATTTGTTGTGAAAGAAGTGGGAATCGCATTCAGCGATTGGAGATGCGGTGGCCCTTTCGTCTTCATAGTCAAATCACCGTATGAAGACTATAAACGGAATAAAATACAGAAGGAACATGCGAGTCGTAGCTGCTCAACAGACATCTCATGGAACAAAGGATTTGATGGGTTTCAACGCACAGTGCAATGGATGCGTTTAAGATGCAACAATGTCATCGTGTTAGCCAGCAGCGTGGAAACGCTGTGCTTCCTGACGGACAATGGAATTGGAAAGGAGAGCTATTTGTTTAACGAATACGTTTACGATAAAGGCTTGCTTAAATATTCCTTTAATCCGGAGCAGTACATCACCTTCGACACCAATAAACACGCAATATTAAATATATTGCATCCCAAAGACCATATCTTCGAAGACCATGATGTTAGTTGTCTCTATCTGCAAAGCATTGACTGTGAGATCAAATGCGGAAATCACCCCGATGATGATGATGATGATGATGATGAGTCGATTCCAGAAAATTGGGATCTTGATCTTCCTGGTGATGAACCTCATGAAGAAAATATTGCAATGAAAAGGTCTGAAGTTGCTAGAGATGTAGAAAATTATCTATATATGAGAAATTTAAGTAAATATGCTGCAGATTGTGCAATGAATGCAGCGAATTGTTTTAAGAGGTTGTATTTACAACTATGTTATCAAAATAAAAAAAAAAAATGTAAAATCAATCATTATATACATATAAATACATGCAAATTAACCAATGTAAACAATGTAAAAAAAAAAAAAAAAAAAAAAATAAAAATAAAAATAAAAACATTATCAAAAAAAGGTATTTAAAACAGCTAACAGATTGTTTTCAGGTAGTTTATCATCAGTTATTTAACTGATAGCAATGCTATCAGCTCCTTATTATTAGCGCCAAATATTTGCTTCAAAAATGGATAAGGATAAGAAAAATGTATTGAGAGAGCTAGTGAAAACTAGAAATATTTTAAAAAGAAAATTTCAGAGTATTAAATTAGGCAAAGCTGAAGCAGATTTACAGCTAGAAGAATCATTGAAGCCAATAACAACTCCATTAGAAAAGCTTATAAATAAAAGTGAAACACTAAATAATCATTTGATTACCATCAAAAAAGAAGAAGAAGAAGAAGAAATAGATAAAAAACCTAAAGTTAGAAGAGAATCCTCAATTCCTGTAAAAGAACCATTCTTCAATACTGCTGCAGATGATGTTAAAAGAGAAGATGTTTATGATAATGATGATGATGATGATGATGATGATACTTTAGATGAATACGTTAGTAGCAACTCTTTAGATAATAATCGTAGTCAACTATTGAATATAAGTGATTTAAAACGAAGAAAACTTCTTGATAAGGCATATGGTCCTTATAAAGATAATGAAGGAAAAGTGTGGTTAGGTAATTCTGAAATAAACATATCAGATGGGAAATTTAATATTTTGGGTAATAGTAAAAATTGGGTTTTTACACCTGGTCTATATTCATTAATTTATGAAAATGATCCAAATCATTATAATGATGAAGATTTAGAGAATTATAAAAATATATTGAATTTAACAAATGCTCATAGAAGAAATTATATGAGTAATGCTCAAATTAAGGGTAATCGTTCTAAAAAATATGTGAAAATAATCAAGCCTCTTTTCCCAAACCCAAGTAAAAAACTATTCCCCCAAATATCTTCTTCTACACCTTTACCAGCTACTCATTCATTATTACACTCAGTCTCATCACCATCATCCATTTATACTGGTAATGGTCTGATGAAATTAAATGAGGGTAAACCAAATTATATATATTGGGATGATCCTAATGAAATTGTAGATAGGCTAAAATTGTTAGTTGCCTCGCAGACAGCAGGTCATAACAATCATAATAACGAAATAATATCAATAATTGAAGAACTTCGAGAAGCTAAAATTATATACTAGCATATGTGTGTGTGTGTGTGTGTGTGTGTGTGTATATGTATATATACACATTTTTTTAAAAAATGATTCATTTTCAACATGCCCGTTGATAAGTTTGGTAAACACTCAAATGTGAAATATAATTTAGATAATTTCAAGAGAAATGGATATAAACGGTTGGGCTTGTCTTTGGACTACAATGAAAATATTAATTTTCAAAACAAACGTCTTAAAAATATTGCGGAACCTATTCAAGAAAAAGACGGGGTCAACAAAAAATTTTTCCAAAAAGAAATAAATGCGATAACTCAAGATATATTGACTCATATAAAAAGTGAAAATTCATCACTTGATATTAAAATTAATGAAGATATTATAGCCCATATAGCTAAAAGTGAAGAAAATAATAAAACCTTCGTAACATCAAATATAACTACCTTGAAAGATAGACTAGATACTCTTGAAGATTATATCTTCAACACGTTTACACCTCCAAATTCTCGAGTGAGAGAGAATATTGAAATAGAGGGAGAGCTTGTAAAGAATAGAAGGATATGAGTAAGAGAGAGATTATTAATGAGCTTCACGCTCCTGCAAGAAAAAACTTTAGACGGCGGAGAGTTATTATGAAGCATATTGATGATCATTGGCAGGCTGATTTAGTGCAAATGGATAAATATATATCATCAAATAAAAATTATAGATATCTTTTAACAGTAATTGATACATTCTCTAAATTCGCGTGGGGTAGAGCTCTGAAAACCAAAAATGCAGAAGAAGTCGCTAAAGCAATGTTGAGTATTTTTAAATTAGGGCGATCACCCAAGAATTTACAAACTGATGATGGTAAAGAGTTTTTTAACAAAACATTTAAGCAATTAATGAAGCAATATAATATAAATCACTATTCAACATATAGTAGTTTAAAAGCCTCAATTGTTGAAAGATTTAATCGAACTATTAAAGAAATGATGTGGAAAGAGTTTAGTTTTAATGGAGCTTATCATTGGATTGATATTTATCAAAATTTAATTGACAAATACAATAGGAATTTTCATCGAACAATTAAAATGTCACCTTGCGAAGTAAATCAAACAAATGAGAAAGAATTGTTGAGCACTGTATATAATAATAGAAAAATATTTACTGGCTCACGATTTCATGTGGGTGATTATGTTCGAATAAACAAATATAAACATGTTTTTGAGAAGGGTTACACTCCTAACTGGACAACTGAGATTTTCCAAATAGCACAAGTGCGAAATACAAATCCTACAACATATTTATTGCGAGACTATGAGGGGAAAGAAATTAAGGGTGGTTTCTATGCTGAAGAACTTAAAAAAACTCAATTCCCTGACACATATTTAGTTGAAAAGGTTATACGGAAGAAGGGGGGTAAAGCATTCGTTAAGTGGTTAGGATTCTCAAACGAGCATAACTCGTGGATAGAAGAAGGAGAAGAAACGAAAACGAAGTAAGCGATTTGCTTCTATTTCAAAAATTACGTAATCCGATTGTGTTTTTAATTACCAAAAATGATGAAATGTTTCTCTGAATGCAGTTGATGATGGTAAGATGTGCTTTTACTTTTAAATACTAATGTAGAATGTTAATCCAGTTAGTCGTTCTTTAGAGTGCTAAATGATAACTTCTTCCTCTGCTAAAATGCTAAAAATATATCTTCTATTCCTCTATGTAGTTTTTTTAGCTATTCAAGGCTATCCAGCAATCCCATTGCCAGTACAAATTAGTGCGAACTCAAGTGTGAAAGATGTCGAATTTTTCATTAATCTCCCAAATAATGAGAGCGTTAAAATATCTCTTAATATTAAATTTTTAAAGCAAAGTGAAAAGTTGATTGAAAACTTTGAAGGATATGAAGAAGAACCTCAGCAAAGTGCAAAGCTGGTTTCATTGCGAAATGTAGATGATGATGAATATATAATTCCATTTCCACCTCCAACAACCACCTCAACAACAACAACAACAACAACAACAACAACAACTGCTAAAACAACTACATCTCCCCATGGAGTACATCAAGAATATTTCACTGCAGATCAAGCAATTGAAGCATTCAGGAAAGATCTTCTGCTGAAAGAGCGTAATATATCTGGAATCATTCAAAGCGAAAAACCATTCTATCGCCACTTTCAACTTAAATATGAAGACTTTGATTTAACTATTAGATGTACATATGATAGCGATTATACTTATAGAAGCCTGAAAATTAGCTGCTATGAATATCATGAATATCAATCTGAGCGAATTATGTCAAACGGCGATGTGGAGGAATACAGTGTAGTTGACACAGAGTATGAGAGTCAAATAAAAATAATAAATGTAAAAGATTACATTCAAACATATGAAATGCAAATCGAATAATTTTATTAAGCTGTAAAAAATTATATAATAAAACAATTTTATATTTTTTGAGTATTTAATGTTAGTGAGGTTTTTATTTTATCCATATTCAAAGCTCATGTTCATCATAAATTTTCATCATCATCATCATCATCATATACTCGCAGAAAAATTTCCTCAATAGGAGGCCATGGTTCATCAATATGATCATAGAAATTTTGAGCATTTTGTTCAATATCAAAATTTGGATGTTGAGAATTTTCCTCTATATCAAACATCCAACTCTCCACCACTCGAATTGGTTCATTTGCTTGTTGTTGGCGTAGTTGAGCAAGCACAAGTTCTAACTCAGACTCACTCATCGTTTCCGGTACATCGTCATCAACATCAACAATATAATTGTTGTTGTAATCAATAAACACATTAGGAGGAGGGGTATGTTCTGCAGCAACTATTGATAATGAATTTTGTATTAAAGTTGAAAATAGAAGTACTTACTCACCCGCACTGGGATTAATTTGCTTCATATTGAAAATATAAGTTGAGTTTTCGATGAATAATGTTGAGAGCTTGATATTATAATACATCATAAATATTTTCAAGTTTCCACTTATAAACCACTTACTCGAGCTCTGCCCCCTAATTTAAGCAGAACTCTTATCAACAGTAGAGAAGAAGAAGAAATAAAACACACATTTTCAGTTTTACGTTAAGTTGAAATTTTATAATGACCCCAAGCGTAAGTATGTATATTATCATTCCTTATAAACCTCTTATCATCATGAGAGCTTAATGCTACTTTTGTTATTTTTTGTGTGTACAGTGTATGCATTTTTGACTTAAAAATTAACATATTATTAGTTGTATATATCTTATTTTTAAACAAACAATTGGAAAATGATTGAAAACTCATATTTTTTAATATTGATTTTTTAATACCCTTAGCTTTTTTTACACATCCATTATCTTCAAGACGTATTGAGTACATCTTGGGACGTAAGCCAACAAACTCTGTCATTATTTTACCATTGTTTTCATCCTTCATCATACCCAAAACTTTTTTATTACACCTCGGTATTTGATATTTGTTAGCTAAATCTTCTGAATATTCGGATGTATCAAATCTCATTTCAACATCATCGCGAATATCTGCATATACATCATTTACTCTAACGGTATAGATGAATGAGTCAGTATCCATATAGTTAAGACTTAACGCTTCTTTAAATTTAGGGAGCATATAACTGTAGTGGAAATCATACATTTGAAGCTTAGATAAATCCAGCACACAAAACCCTAAGTACATAGGCTTGTTATATACATTCATTAATCGCTTCATTTGTATTGCATACATATCCTCAGAAAAATGAGCTGAGCTATGGAAATTGGATTTTGCTAATAATGCTCTAGCTCCTAATCTATTGCGAGAAGTTGTTTCCCATGAAGTTACTATCTTAATATTTTTTCTTTTTTCAACATTCTCCATAGTCTTACCAAATACCGCATTATTCAATAGCTTAAAAAAATCTTTTTCAAAGCTAGATTTCGCCTGAGTTCTATATTGAGTGTTGATATCAATATATTTTTTAAGCCAAGGTGCTTGTTTAAATTTTAAAATTCTATGAATTTTTTTTAAAACTAATCCATTTTGTATACATTGTTGAAGGTTTCTATAATGTATGGGATAATTATGTTTATCTCCTAAGTCTGCGATTAGCTTTTCAACTGTACATAATTTTGTGGGTTTCTGATTACTTGGACAAAATGGTAAATCGTTATGTAGATTATGTAAAGAATATGGATATTCTAAAGTCACCTCAAGAATATAACCATCTTCAGAATTTGCTGGAATATTTAAAACATTAAATGTGCTAACCTCCAACTCATTCATCCAGCAAAAGTCTTTATATGGTAGATACTGAGACATAGCCCAACCATATAAATTATTTGCATCTAAATATAATAAAAACTGTGATGGCTCTGCATCATTATAGTCCTTCATATATTTATGATTAGCTTTGGAGTATCTTTGTGTGCATTGCACTAACCCTCCGCGAATTCCTTTTTGAATAAATCTCTGCATATCAATATCAGTAAATAATTCTAGAGTTATCTCAGTTGATTTTAACATGGCATCCCATGATAAACCTGGTGTTGTATAATAGTGGGCGGGATCAAGTGAGTAAATTTTCCCGCATATGGCGCGAAAATTTTCGAAAACATCTGCTAATAAGAGAACATCAGTTTTTAAATAAAGCTCCATGTAGTCCTTAAGTGTCTGACAGTGGAAATTATTCCAAACATTTTGCGCATGCTGATAATCTTCAGCAGAGCATTCACTATTCGAAAGTTTATTGAAAAACTTATCTCTAGTTGGCAATGTGCTCTCATGTAGGGTTGAAAATGAGGTTAAGTACTCATATGGGAATACTCCTTTCCTACGCATTAGACCTAGTTGACAGCCATCATCAGGGAAAAAACTTGAAGTGACTTTCATATCTTCTTTCTCTAAATTTGAGCTAAGGGTATCCAAACTTGCTGGTAAAAAACGAAATGAGTCTAAAAATCTCAATTCTATAATAATCTCTCCAACATTTATGAATTTGGAAATGGAAATGTATAGCTCCTTATTAAGGGGGATAACTTTAATATCTCCTGGAACTTTAGATAATTCACGTACAAACAAATGTGAATCATATCGCGAAAAATTGTGGAAGTAAATTGGAATGAAATTGGGGATTTTATAATTAAGATTACAAGCGTTGTGCGCTGCTCCTCTAAAACTACCACTTAAATGACAATGATCTCGAACTCTATCATTTAACAAAACTTTGCCACATATATGACAATTAACTGCATTTTTAAATATATTTTCTTCCTCCACAGTCATTGTTAGTGTTGTTTTTAAATTTGCTTGGAGATTATTATATAACATAGTTACATCCTCTATTAAAGATTTGATAAAAGTTTCACTTACATTTTCATCTGTATGTAATGAAAATTTATTCAAATTGGAATTATATGAGCATTTAATGTAATAGCTATATGCTACTGGAATATGTTCTTGAATATTAACTACATTTTCACTAACATTTTGATTGACTGGTTTTAATATGCATTCAAAATCTGCATAGACTGTAAACGGTACTTGCATTTTATTGTTGAAGTTCGAAAACTGTAAATGCTTCCGTGATTCATTGGGTAGTATTGAAACCATTTTGCTGCAGTCCTCAGAGTGTGTCCTAGCATCCTTTGTATAGTTGAGACACAGATCGCAAAAGTGTAGCTTCGCTGTATTAGTAGTCAGTTGTTTGCGTATAAGCCTATTGATGAAAGGTGTAGAGCCTATTAGTTTTTTTGTTTTCATCTATATAAAAATGTAAAAACATACCTTGATAAATTCCTAATCCAAGTATAGTGTGAGTTATATTCTCCATCAACAAGCAGTAGATTTACGTGCTTAAGCTGCTTCTTTGAAGTTATGTATAGAGGTCCAATTATGTTTTTACCATCCTCATCATGTCCAAAAACGGTAACACTAATATTATTTTGCTCCTCAAATTTCTTAATATCCCTCAATTTAAGTGGGAATTGCAGATTAGTGAAATTAAGCTGTTGTGAATCATCTATTTGAATTATTGAGCTTCTTATATCAGCTATTTTATATGCTGATGCTCTATGCCGATTAGATGTTAAAGGCCTCAGGGCTGATATTAAAGCCCATTTAAAACAAAATTCATCCGTGTTTTGAACATTGACTATAGCTTTTTTCATTGCAAGCGCTTTCGGCAGTTTGATATACATCGAATTTCTCAGAGGCTCAAACTTATTGAGATTCATTTCAACATAAAGTATTTTTGTTAGCGTCCATCCACTGTCACGCTCTTGAAACTCATCCATTTTAGTACATATCAGCATAGCTTGACTTGCGAATATTTCCTCCAAATCACTTTCAAGTGTTAGCAAAATCATTGCTGTCTGATGAGACTTAACCATTACAGTCATTTCATCATCCTTCATCTTAATGTACTCTGCAAACAACTCCAAATTAAGTTTGCATGCTGTATTAATGCTTAGCCATCTTTCCAATATTGGAAGCAAGGAACCCCCTGCTTCCGCGAGAAAGTCTTCAGGTAATTGCAGTCCTCCTTCACTGGTTGTAGCATTATTATTATTATCACTCTCATAGCGATATGTAACAATACGATTCCGGAAACCACTAGATATTTGCTTTACACATAGATCAAAAGGTTGGCAGGCATTTGTTCTATGTGTATTTGTTCTTAAATGATTACTCCATCTAACTATTGACACATAGACACCACACACATCACAATATTGATTCATTTTTATAAGTATATTTTTAATCCGGCTGCACAAATAACTCAATTATTTGCTGTTGAATAGCGTAAAAATTCAATTAAACTGAATGACATATATAGCAAATTTTTAATATATCCTCAAATCTTTCGTGTGTGTTTATTAGCACACACACACACACACACACACACACACACACACACACACACTGAGTCAACCTTTTTTTGTTTTCAAAACAAAACATAATTTTTTCCCACACTACAAAAAATGTAAACAATCTAATCAATAATTTTATGACTAATTTAACAACATTTCGCAAGCACTGTAAACATAAAAAAAAAAATAAACAATATGTTTCCCACACTATAAAAACATTCTTATCAAAATATATTTGTATATATGTGTGTATATATATATATATATATATATATATATATATATATATATATGTGGTGGCTGAACGATAAATAAAAAAATTATATATGTAGATTTCTCCTCAAGGTCAAACATGTGTTTTTTTTTTTTTTACACAATCACCCCAAATAACATGACCTTGAACCTACCCCAAATAACATGAGCGTGTACGTACACGCAAAAAAAAAATAAACAATATGTTTCCCACACTATAAAAACATTCTTATCAAAATATATTTGTATATATGTGTGTATATATATATATATATATATATAAATATATATTTATATATATGTGGTGGCTGAACGATAAATAAAAAAATTATATATGTAGATTTCTCCTCAAGGTCAAACATGTGTTTTTTTTTTTTTTACACAATCACCCCAAATAACATGACCTTGAACCTACCCCAAATAACATGAGCGTGTACGTACACGCGCGAATTATATTTCGTTGAAAGAACGAATTTTATTTGGTAGATAAATTATATTTCGTTGAAAGAACGAATTTTATTTGGTAGATATCTTTATTTGCTGAGAACTTGGACTTCTGTCCAGTTACAATTGAATCTTAAGACTAAAAATATAATTTTCTTTGGCATATGCAAATGCCCATTTCGTTTGTTTCATAAATTGCTGATCGAGCAACGGAAGCGACGGCGACGCTTCCGTTGTTTATGCTTTTGAAATTCGATCCTGGTTTAAGTACCTCTGCATGATTATGCTGATCTCGTCGTTATCAACATTTCCATGCATAAGCTTATTTGTTTGTCCAGCTTTGGCTTTTTGTACAATTATGTTATTTGTTTGTGCAACTTTAATTGGTTGCATAACTCCTCCCCCCTTTGATGAGGGATTCTCCTGGATTCCTCTTTTACATTTGTTATAGGAATATATTCCTATGAAGAGGAGTACAAGAGTAATTGATACTATGCCAAAACTGTTGGAAACTATTGTTTGTATTTTTATTTCTTTTATTGTTTTTGTGTTTTCTATTTCTTTTAATACGATTTCTTTAAACGTCTGCTTTTCGGTGAAGTTAAATGAGTTTTCTTCCTCTTCTTCATTGGCAAATGATTGTATATAAATTTCTTGGCTATTTTTGTAGTATGTTTCATCTATGAGGACTGTGCAATTTGTGAATTCTATGAGGAAGTTTCCTCTTAATATTTCGCTATTGGTGGTATTGTTGCAATTGTATTGAATTTCATTATCTTTTGCATTACTTATTAACAATGTACCTTCGTTTATTAATTTTGTCTTAAATTCTACATCTTCTATCATTTTACAATTTCTTTTAATTATACAGTTAGAGCTAAGCTTGAGTTCATTTATTGTTTTCTGTTCCTCGTATGTATAAGTTTTGTTCTCCATTTTTATTACTCTTTCGGGACTCATGTCGATTCTTTTGTTCTTCTGATTAGTTAGTGGGGTAATTAAGAATACTGTGGTAGTTATTATGTTAGTTGGTATTTTGATTGCTACGATTATATTAGTGTCATAGGTCATGACTCCCATGCGAATTAATTTAATTTTGTAAAAATCTATATTATAGAGTATAAACTCTTCGTTCGTTAGTATTGAGGGGTGAAAGAGGTTATGTTTAGCTGACGCTATTGTGTCCAAGATGGTGTCTACTTTATCATGCAAAAATTTCAACTTCAACAGCTGGTCATGATACATTATGTCTGTTCTGAGCATGGTATTATATGTCTCAATGTTGTTAAGAGTTTTGGTTATTTTTTCCCTGTCATCCAATATTACTTCTTTAAGTGTGTTAATAGAATTTTGTAAGTCGTTATTTATTTTTACTTGTTTGTTAATATTGTTAATTATGTTATTTTGGTTTTCTTGGTTATTAAGGAGATGATTCATAATGATTTCCCTATCGTCATCATCCATGAGACCGGTGAGCCACTTCTGAGTTTTTCCTATTGCGTTGATAAGGCCGCGTTTTTGTCTTGCTAGTGAATTTGGGGTTATGGATCTTATTTTGATTTTTATAGTTTCTATCTCTGTATCTAGCCTATGCCTATCTTTCTTAACCAGAATTTTCGTATTATTCTGGATTATGTTGGTTAATTCTAATATTTCTTTTGGACTTATTATATGTAGGACCATTTTGAACTCGCTAACCAGCTCCACCGTACTTTCCTCCAGCGATATGAATCCGGTTTCAGCCTGGATCGGGGTTATGTTGATCATTGCCGTCGACAGTGTTGGCAACAGGCACATGATGAGGAGTGTCAACGTTATCTGAAAATTTTGTAGGTCTTTTAATGTTTGCTGTATGGATGTTTTGTAATTTTGTTTTCCTAAATTTGGGTTCTTCTTTGTGTCTTAAGTTTTTGTAATTTTTTATAAATCCTTCTGTTCTGGTTTCTATGTAAGTTTCCCTGTTATTGTTTAGCTTTGCTATTTTTTCAGCTTTTTGTGCTGACATTCTGTCATATAATTCTTTGTGATCGACTTTATGGTTTTGTACTTCGAACGGTGTAGATTTTGTGGTGGTGTGGTGTGTATTGTTGTAAAAGTATACAGCTCTGGCCATTTGTTCAATTATAGGTCTTTTCTCTTCTATATTTAGTGTACGAATTTTCTCTGTCAATGTATTATTAAGTCTTTCGACATCGCTATTGCCAGTATGACTATTTGGCTTTGTTGAGTGGTATTCTATGCCTTCTTTTTCCAGGAATTCCCTGACGTTCAAGCTATTGAATTCGTTGTCGAAGACAAATTTCTGGACTTTCCCTTTAATGGACAAGAACTGTTGAATGTGCTCTACTATTGTGATACTATTTCTATCGGTCAGTGGCAAGCAAGTGGCGTGTTTTGAGAATTTATCAATGAATATTATGAAAGATTGTTTTGAATTCACATATGTGTCCACATGTATTATCTCGTTGCAGGTTTTTGGTGTTTCTGTTAGATGGAAGTTGTTTTTAATGGGTTTCCTATCATATTTCCCACCACTGCAAACGTCGCAATTATTTATTATTCTGTGGATATGTGTTTTTAGATTGGGATGGTAAAATTTAAGTTTAAGTTTCTGATAGGTAGCAACTATCCCGCAATGGCCACTCTCGTTTTTATGAAACAGAGCTATTTGGGTGTGCAACTCATCTTCAGACTCTATGTCTGTAGCGAACCTGGTACATTTAACGAACCTTACTTTTGGATTGGAAGTGTATTCCTTTGTCAATATTTTTTGAAATTGGTAAAATTCATGGTCGCTTAGGTGTGAAAAAACTCCTATCTTTCCTGCTGTTATTTCTCGTCTGAGGATGTTTACTGCTTGGTTGTTTTCCAAGTCTTTTTTGCTAATATAAATTCTCTTTCTGCCAAACACTTGTACTATGGTGTTGGGTTTCTTTTCTGTGAAAATTATTTGTGTTTTGAATCTGTTGACTGCCGTTTCTAATATGGACATGTTAAAACCCTGATCCTCTTCTTTAGAGTGAACCGTTTCAGTCAGGGATTTGTTGTCTTCTTCGTCTGTTGATTCGACCTCCATTAGGTTAATTTCGTCTTCTTTAATCCTACTCAAAAAATCAGCAATATTATTATTTTTTCCTTTTATGTATTCTATATGGAACTTGTACTCCCCTAGATTAATGAGCCATCTCTGCAGTCTTGGGCTTATATCTTTGCCCGTATATTTAGCCATCAGCCATTTTAAGGGTTGGTGATCGCTCTCGAGGTCGAATTCTCTACCATAAACATACGGTCGAAAGTACTTTACGGCCCACACTATGGCTAGAAGCTCTTTCTCTATAGTTGAGTAGTTGCATTCATGTTGATTTAATGTTCGGGATGCATATGCGATTGGGTGGCTCTCTTGAGATAGCACTGCTCCCACCGCGAAATTACTGGCGTCTGTAGTGACGGTGAATTTCTTGGAAAAATTTGGGTATCGTAGGACTGGACTGTTTGTAACTAGTGTCTTCAACTTTTCGAATGCAGCTATATAGCTTGGGTCGTCAGTGTTGATCGTCTCGTTTTTCTTCAGATACCTTGACATGGGGAATGCTATTTTTGCATAATCCCTAACGAACTTTCTGTAAAATCCTGTCATTCCTAGGAATGATTTAATCTGTTTTGCCGTTTTGGGTAATTTTAAATTTTGTATAATATTTACTTTGTCTGGGTTCGGTCTAATACCGTGAGTGGTCAGGATGTGGCCAAGAAATTGTGTTTCTTTCTTAAGAAAGTCACACTTATCTACTTGAATTTTCAAATTTGCCTCCTTCAAGGTTCTAAATATTTTCCTTAGGGTGGTCATATGTTCCTGAAGGGAAGTGCTAAAAATTAATATGTCGTCCATGTAGACGACACAGTTGTCATTAATATGATCTTTCAAGACTTCATTCATGAGCCTCTGGAATGTCGATGGAGCATTTTTTAGTCCGAACGGCATTCTGACAAACTCATAGTGACCTGACGGTGTTGAAAATGCCGTTTTTGGTCTGTCTTCCTCTCGTACGAGAATTTGGTGAAAACCCTTCGCCAGATCGAGGGTTGTGAAATATTGGGATCTACCTAATTTATCCAATAGAGAGTTTAGATTAGGGATTGGAAATCTGTCATCGACCGTGAATTCGTTTAATTTACGGTAATCGATGACGATTCTGAACTTTTTTGACCCTGAATTATCGAGTTTTTTCTCGACGATCCATAAGGGACTGTTGTAGGGTGAGTTACTCTTTTTTATTATGTTCTGCTCAAGCATTTCCTTTATCTGTCTATTTATTTCTTTTTCATGTATTTGGGGATATCTATATATTTTAGAATATAAAGGCCTATCCACTGTGGTAATTATTTCGTGGGAAATCTGGTTTGTTGCTGACAAAACGTCCCCCTCTTGAAAAAATAAGTCGTCAGATTCCGCGAATAGGGTTTCGACGGCTCGACGTTCCTCGTCATTTAAATGAGCGAGGTTGAAGCGATCTCGTATTTCTTTTCTGTTCACGGGTTGCAGAGCACAAGCATTGTGCATTGCTTCTGGGTATTCGTAATCCAAAAAATAAAATTTTCTATCGAGTAATTGTACATATCGCTCTGTGTTGTTGATTTGAGCATTGAAGGCTTTTAAGAAATTTTGGCCTATTATTGCCGAGAAATTTTTGTTTGAGAAATCTATAAGTTTCCACTGTAGTGTCCCCGAGTAGGGTATCTCTTTTGGAAGTGGTGTTGTTACGGTGTATTTCACGATATTAATGCCGTTAAGAGTTTTATACGAGCATGGTTTGGTGAGTTCTGTTTTGGGGTATTGAAATTCGAGAATTCTTGATTTTAAGATGCTTGTCGTCGCACCAGTGTCGACTAAGCATTTAATTTTTTCTTTTCCTATTGTCCACACTATTATTGGTAAGGTTGCTCTAGGCAAGGAATCAAAAAATTTACCTGTTCTTCCTCTTCTTCTTCTGCCTGATTTACTTCCAAAGTCCCAATCTCCATGGGTGTGGGATCATTCTTTTGAGTGTCAACGCTCATATGAGACATTCTTGTCTGTCTTGAGCTGTTACCCTTGTTGTTATAGTTAGGTTTAAAATTTGGGTTTTGGGTGGGTTGTGACCTGTTATACGACTGTTGGTTGACTTGGTCACTCTGAGGTGGGCCGGCGTTATTATTGGTGTTTGGCCGGCCACCCTGATTCTGTTTGGTATTGTTATTATTACTAGCAAACTGATAATTCTGGGTTGCGTTTTTATGAGTGGTGCTAGTGTTAGTGTTAGCGTTAGTGTTGGTGTTAGTGTTAGTGTTACCCTGTTTGTTATAGGTATTGTTCGAATTTTTTCTATACCTCTGTAAAATAGCTCTGGGATCGTCCAGTGCTTTAATATTTGAATATTTCGTTTGTAAAGCATGCATAGATATGCCCTGATCGACATGAATCCTGAATGGAGTGTCTATTTTATTCATTAGCATGTTTAACAAATCTCTATCTACTTTATCATTTTCATACATGGCTGGTTTGGATTCGTCGAACATATATATTTTATTTATTTCGCACTTTGCTTTCTCAAACTCCTGGAACAAATCTCTTAAACTACTCACTTTGATGAATCTGCATCTATCGAATACGTCTTCGTAGGTCATCCTGGGTCGCATTTGCTCCATCAGTTTGGTCTTCATTTGGTCCCAGCTAGGCTCCATCCCCAATTGTCTGATGAAATTTGCTGCTGTTCCCGACACCTTTTCATTAGCGACGATGTTAGTGCCAAACTGGATCAGCGGTGCGTTTCCCTGGCATAATGTCATGAGGAACTCCACAGATTTTATAAAAGCCAACACATCATGTTGGTCGTCGAGCTGCCTTAGCTGGCGAAACTGCTGGATGATATCTTTGTTTGACAGCCACTGGATCGGTTGTTGTTGTTGTTGATGTTGTTGCTGCTGTTGTTGTTGCAGCTGTTGTTGTTGTTGTTGATTTTGTTGCCTTAATAGGTTCAACTCTCCTTCCTGTTGAAGCAATACTGCTCTTAAATTATCCATCTCTGCTTCCATTGTGGTTTAAATTAAAAAATTTCTCGCGGATTAACTTTGGTTAATTCTGAACGTATTTGTCCGATTTCGACTGCGCCAATTATATTTCGTTGAAAGAACGAATTTTATTTGGTAGATAAATTATATTTCGTTGAAAGAACGAATTTTATTTGGTAGATATCTTTATTTGCTGAGAACTTGGACTTCTGTCCAGTTACAATTGAATCTTAAGACTAAAAAATATAATTTTCTTTGGCATATGCAAATGCCCATTTCGTTTGTTTCATAAATTGCTGATCGAGCAACGGAAGTGACGGCGACGCTTCTGTTGTTTATGCTTTTGAAATTCGATCCTGGTTTAAGTACCTCTGCATGATTATGCTGATCTCGTCGTTATCAACATTTCCATGCATAAGCTTATTTGTTTGTCCAGCTTTGGCTTTTTGTACAATTATGTTATTTGTTTGTGCAACTTTAATTGGTTGCATAACTCGCGCGAAACCACTTGCGGATCACAGCCTTATCAGTAGTGACGTCACCCCCAAATAACATGACCTTGTACGTACACGAGCGCCAAACCACTTCCGGTCGCGATTGCAGCCTTATCAGTGACGTCATTTCCTGTTCCAGAACAGACATTCCCTATCTACTCTAGTTCACTTTCGTTTGTCATTCAAACCTAGAAAACTCATTTTGAACCCATTTTTCGAGAAAATCGTGAATTTGTAAAAATTTACTAATTCGGCGAACTTTCGATTCCGACACAATCTTAACTTTTCTGTGCTCTAACATTGCCAATATTGCGATGATGACAAAAAGCAACTTATCAGTTAGTAGCTCATTTAGTTCACTTTCGTTTGTCATTCAAACCTGGAATACTCATTTGGAACCCACTTTTCGAGAAAATCGTGAATTTGTAAAAATTGACTAATCCGGCGAAGTTAAGATCGATACCGACAAAATTTAAACTGTTCCGTGCTCTAACATTGCCAATATTGCGGTGGTGGCAATAAACAATTTATCAGTTAGCAGCTTATCCAGTTTACCTTTATTTGTCATTCAAACCTAGAAAACTCATTTGGAACCCACTTTTCGGGAAAATCGTAGATTTGTAAATATTGTATAATCTCAGCTTTTCCATGCTATAACATTGTCAACATTGGGACGATCACAAAAAGCAATGTATCAGTTAGTAGCTCATTTAGTTCACTTTCGTTTGTCATTCAAACCTGGAAAACTCATTTTGAACCCATTTTTCGAGAAAATCGTGAATTTGTAAAAATTTACTAATTCGGCGGATTTAAGATCGATCCCGACACAATCTCAGCTTTTTCCGTGCTCTAACATTGCCAATATTGCGATGATGATAAAAAGCAATTTATCAGTTAGCAGCTCATCCAGTTTACCTTTTTTTGTCATTCAAACCTAAAAAACTCATTTTGAACCCATTTTTCGAGAAAATCGTGAATTTGTAAAAATTGAGTAATCTCAACTTTTCCATTCTATAACATTGTCAACATTGGGACGATCACAAAAAGCAATGTATTAGTAAGTAGCTCATCTAGTTCACTTTCGTTTGTCATTCAAACCTAGAAAACTAATTTTGAACCCATTTTTCGAGAAAATCGTGAATTTGTAAAAATTTACTAATTCGGCGAACTTTCGATTCCGACACAATCTTAACTTTTCTGTGCTCTAGCATTGCCAATATTGCGATGATGACAAAAAGCAATTTATCAGTTAGCAGCTCATCCAGTTTACCTTTTTTTGTCATTCAAATCTAGAAAACTCATTTGGAACCCACTTTTCGAGAAAATCGTGAATTTGTAAAAATTGGGTAATCTCAGCTTTTCCACTCTATAACATTGCCAATATTGGGACGATCACAAAAAGCAATGTATCAGTTAGTAGCTCATCTAGTTCACTGTCGTTTGTCATTCAAACCTAGAAAACTCATTTTGTACCCATTTTTCGAGAAAATCGTGAATTTGTAAAAATTTACTAATCTGGCGAACTTAAGATCGATACCGACACAATTTCAACTTTTCGGTGCTCTAACATTGCTCATAGCAATTTATCAGTTAGCAGCTCATCCAGTTTACCTTTATTTGTCATTCAAACCCAGAAAACTCATTCGGAACCCACTTTTCGGGAAAATCGTAGATTTGTAAATATTGTATAATCTCAGCTTTTCCATGCTATAACATTGTCAACATTGGGACGATCACAAAAAGCAATGTATCAGTTAGTAGCTCATTTAGTTCACTTTCGTTTGTCATTCAAACCTGGAAAACTCATTTGAAACCCACTTTTCGAGAAAATCGTGAAATTGTAAAAATTTACTAATACGGCGAAGTTAAGATCGATACCGACAAAATCTCGACTTTTCCGTGCTCTAACATTGCCAATATTGCGATGATGACAAAAAGCAATTTATCAGTTAGCAGCTCATCCAGTTTACCTTTTTTTGTCATTCAAATCTAGAAAACTCATTTGGAACCCACTTTTCGAGAAAATCGTGAATTTGTAAAAAAGTTGAGTAATCTCAGCTTTTCCATGCTATAACATTGCCAATACTGTGATGATCACAAAAAGCAATGTATTAATAAGTAGCTCATTTAGTTCACTTTCGTTTGTCATTCAAACCTGGAAAACTCATTTGGAACCCACTTTTCGACAAAATCGTGAATTTGTAAAAATTTACTAATCCGGCGAAGTTAAGATCGATACCGACAAAATTTAAACTGTTCCGTGCTCTAACATTGCCAATATTGCGATGGTGACAATAAACAATTTATCAGTTAGCAGCTCATCCAGTTTACCTTTATTTGTCATTCAAACCTAGAAAACTCATTTGGAACCCACTTTTCGGGAAAATCGTAGATTTGTAAATATTGTATAATCTCAGCTTTTCAATGGTATAACATTGTCAACATTGGGACGATCACAAAAAGCAATGTATTAGTTAGTAGCTCATTTAGTTCACTTTCGTTTGTCATTCAAACCTGGAAAACTCATTTGGAACCCACTTTTCGAGAAAATCGTGAATTTGTAAAAATTTACTAATACGGCGAAGTTAAGATCGATACCGACAAAATCTCAACTTTTCCGTGCGCTAACATTGCCAATATTGCGATGATGACAAAAAGCAATTTATCAGTTAGCAGCTCATCCAGATTACCTTTTTTGTCATTCAAATCTAGAAAACTTATTTGGAACCCACTTTTCGAGAAAATCGTGAATTTGTAAAAAAGTTGAGTAATCTCAGCTTTTCCATGCTATAACATTGCCAATACTGTGATGATCACAAAAAGCAATGTATTAGTAAGTAGTTCATTTAGTTCACATTCGTTTGTCATTCAAACCTGGAAAACTCATTTGGAGCCTACTTTTCGAGAAAATCGTGAATTTGTAAAAATTTACTAATCCGGCGAAGTTAAGATCGATACCGACAAAATTTAAACTGTTCCATGCTCTAACATTGCCAATATGGCGGTGGTGACAATAAACAATTTATCAGTTAGCAGCTCATCCAGTTTACCTTTATTTGTCTTTCAAACCTAGAAAACTCATTTGGAACCCACTTTTCGGGAAAATCGTAGATTTGTAAATATTGTATAATCTCAGCTTTTCCATGCTATAACATTGTCAACATTGGGACGATCACAAAAAGCAATGTATCAGTTAGTAGATCATCTAGTTCACCTTCGTTTGTCATTCAAACCTAGAAAACTCATTTTGTACCCATTTTTCGAGAAAATCGTGAATTTGTAAAAATTTACTAATCTGGCGAACTTAAGATCGATACCGACAAAATCTCAACTTTACCGTGCTCTAACATTGCCAATATTGCGATGATGATAAAAAGCAATTTATCAGTTAGCAGCTCATCCAGTTTACCTATATTTGTCATTCAAACCTACAAAATTCATTTGGGACCCACTTTTGGAGAAAATCGTGAATTTGTAATAATTGGGTAGTCTCAGCTTTTCCAAGCTATAACATTGCCAATATTGGGACGATCACAAAAAGCAATGTATCAGTTAGTAGATCATCTAGTTCACCTTCGTTTGTCATTCAAACCTAGAAAACTCATTTTGAACCCATTTTTCGAGAAAATCGTGAATTTGTAAAAATTTCTAATCTGCCGAACTTAAGATCGATTCCGACACAATCTCAACTTTTTCCGTGCTCTAACATTGCAAATATTGCGATGATGACAAAAAGCAATTAATCAGTTAGCAGCTCATCCAGTTTACCTTTATTTGTCATTCAAACCTAGAAAATTCATTTGGAACCCATTTTTCGAGAAAATCGTGAATTTGTAAAAATTTACTAATCCGGCGAACTTAAGATCGATACCGACAAAATCTCAACTTTTCCGTGCTCTAACATTGCCAATAT
This sequence comes from Drosophila nebulosa, assembly GCA_024703675.1. NCBI lineage: Eukaryota > Metazoa > Arthropoda > Insecta > Diptera > Drosophilidae > Drosophila > Drosophila nebulosa. The sequence goes on from JANFPS010000035.1 coordinate 135,580, forward strand.
TGCGATGATGATAAAAAGCAATTTATCAGTTAGCAGCTCATCCAGTTTACCTATATTTGTCATTCAAACCTAGAAAACTCATTTTGAACCCACTTTTCTAGAAAATCGTAAAATTGTAAAAATTGGATAATCTCAGCTTTTCCATGCTATATGCTATACATTGCCAATATTGGGACGATCACAAAAAGCAATGTATTACTAAGTTGCTCATCTAGTTCACTTTCGGCTGTCCTTCAAACCTAGAAAACTCATTTTGAACCCACTTTTTGAGTAAATCGTGAATTTGTAAAAATTTACTAATCCGGCGAACTTTCGATTCCGACACAATCTTAACTTTTTCGTGCTGTAACATTGCCAATATTGCGATGATGACAAAAAGCAATTTATCAGTTAGCAGCTCAACCCGTTTACCTTTATTTGTCGAACTTTCGATTCCGACACAATCTTAACTTTTTCGTGCTGTAACATTGCCAATATTGCGATGATGACAAAAAGCAATTTATCAGTTAGCAGCTCAACCAGTTTACCTTTATTTGTCGAACTTTCGATTCCGACACAATCTTAACTTTTTCGTGCTGTAACATTGCCAATATTGCGATGATGACAAAAAGCAATTTATCAGTTAGCAGCTCAACCAGTTTACCTTTATTTGTCGAACTTTCGATTCCGACACAATCTTAACTTTTCGTGCTGTAACATTGCCAATATTGCGATGATGACAAAAAGCAATTTATCAGTTAGCAGCTCAACCAGTTTACCTTTATTTGTCGAACTTTCGATTCCGACACAATCTTAACTTTTTCGTGCTGTAACATTGCCAATATTGCGATGATGACAAAAAGCAATTTATCAGTTAGCAGCTCAACCCGTTTACCTTTATTTGTCGAACTTTCGATTCCGACACAATCTTAACTTTTTCGTGCTGTAACATTGCCAATATTGCGATGATGACAAAAAGCAATTTATCAGTAAGCAGCTCATCCAGTTTACCTATATTTGTCATTCAAACCTAGAAAACTCATTTTGAACCCACTTTTCGAGAAAATCGTAAAATTGTAAAAATTGGATAATCCCAGCTTTTCCATGCTATATGCTATACATTGCCAATATTGGGACGATCACAAAAAGCAATGTATTACTAAGTTGCTCATCTAGTTCACTTTCGGCTGTCCTTCAAACCTAGAAAACTCATTTTGAACCCACTTTTTGAGTAAATCGTGAATTTGTAAAAATTTACTAATCCGGCGAACTTTCGATTCCGACACAATCTTAACTTTTTCGTGCTGTAACATTGCCAATATTGCGATGATGACAAAAAGCAATTTATCAGTTAGCAGCTCAACCCGTTTACCTTTATTTGTCGAACTTTCGATTCCGACACAATCTTAACTTTTTCGTGCTGTAACATTGCCAATATTGCGATGATGACAAAAAGCAATTTATCAGTTAGCAGCTCAACCAGTTTACCTTTATTTCTCATTAAAACCTAGAAAATTCATTTGGAACCCACTTTTCGGGAAAATCGTGAATTTGTAAAAATTGGGTAATCTCAGCTTTTCCATGCTATAACATTGCCAATATTGGGACGATCACAAAAAGCAATGTATCAGTTAGTAGCTCATCTAGTTCACCTTCGTTTGTCACTCAAACCTAGAAAACTCATTTTGAACCCATTTTTCGAGAAAATCGTGAATTTGTAAAAATTTACTAATCTGGCTAACTTAGGATCGATACCGACACAATCTCAACAGCTCATCCAGTTTACCTTTATTTGTCATTCAAACCTAGAAAACTCATTTGGAACCCACTTTTCGGGAAAATCGTGAATTTGTAAAAATTGGGTAATCTCAGCTTTTCCATGCTATAACATTGCCAATATTGGGACGATCACAAAAAGCAGGGAATCAGTTAGGAGCTCATCTAGTTCACTTTCGTTTGTCATTCAAACCTAGAAAACTTATTTTGAACCCATTTTTCGAGAAAATCGTGAATTTGCAAAAATTGACTAATTCGGCGAACTTTCGATTTCGACACAATCTTAACTTTTCTGTGCTCTAACATTGCCAATATTGCGATGATGACAAAAAGCAATTTATCAGTTAGTAGCTCATTTAGTTTACCTTCATTTGTCATTCAAACCTAGAAAACTCATTTGGAACCCACTTTTCGAGAAAATCGTGAATTTGTAAAAATTGGGTAATCTCAGCTTTTCCATGCTATAACATTGCCAATATTGGGATGATCATAATAAGCAATGTATCAGTTAGTAGCTCATCTAGTTCATTTTCGTTTGTCATTCAAACCTAGAAAACTCATTTTGAACCCATTTTTCGAGAAAATCGTGAATTTGTAAAAATTTACTAATCTGGCGAACTTAAGATCGATTCCGACACAATCTCAACTTTTTCCGTGCTCTAATATTGCAAATATTGCGATGATGACAAAAAGCAATTTATCAGTTAGCAGCTCATCCAGTTTACCTTAATTTGTCATTCAAACCTAGAAAATTCATTAGGAACCCACTTTTCGGGAAAATCGTGAATTTGTAAAAATTGGGTAAGCTCAGCTTTTCCATGATATAACGTTGCCAATATTGGGACGATCACAAAAAGCAATGTATCAGTTAGTAGCTTATCTAGTTCACCTTCGTTTGTCATTCAAACCTACAAAACTCATTTTGAACCCATTTTTCGAGAAAATCGTGAATTTGCAAAAGTTGACTAATCCGGCGAACTTTCGATTCCGACACAATCTTATCTTTTCCGTGCTCTAACATTGCCAATATTGCGATGATGACAAAAAGCAATTTATCAGTTAGCAGCTCATCCAGTTTACTTTTATTAGTCATTCAAACCTAGAAAACTCATTTTGAACCCATTTTTCGAGAAAATCGTGAATTTGTAAAAATTTACTAATCTGGCGAACTTAAGATCGATACCGACAAAATCTCAACAGCTTATCCAGTTTACCTTTATTTGTCATTCAAACCTAGAAAATTCATTTGGAACCCACTTTTCGGGAAAATCGTGAATTTGTAAGAATTGGGTAATCTCAGCTTTTCCATGCTATAACATTGCCAACATTGGGACGATCATAAAAAGCAGGGAATCAGTTAGGAGCTCATCTAGTTCACTTTCGTTTGTCATTCAAACCTAGAAAACTTATTTTGAACCCATTTTTCGAGAAAATCGTGAATTTGCAAAAATTGACTAATTCGGCGAACTTTCGATTTCGACACAATCTTAACTTTTCTGTGCTCTAACATTGCCAATATTGCGATGATGACAAAAAGCAATTTATCAGTTAGCAGCTCATTTAGTTTACCTTCATTTGTCATTCAAACCTAGAAAACTCATTTGGAACCCACTTTTCGAGAAAATCGTGAATTTGTAAAAATTGGGTAATCTCAGCTTTTCCATGCTATAACATTGCCAATATTGGGATGATCATAATAAGCAATGTATCAGTTAGTAGCTCATCTAGTTCATTTTCGTTTGTCATTCAAACCTAGAAAACTCATTTTGAACCCATTTTTCGAGAAAATCGTGAATTTGTAAAAATTTACTAATCTGCCGAACTTAAGATCGATTCCGACACAATCTCAACTTTTTCCGTGCTCTAACATTGCAAATATTGCGATGATGACAAAAAGCAATTTATCAGTTAGCAGCTCATCCAGTTTACCTTAATTTGTCATTCAAACCTAGAAAACTCATTTGGAACCCACTTTTCGGGAAAATCGTGAATTTGTAATAATTGGGTAGTCTCAGCTTTTCCAAGCTATAACATTGCCAATATTGGGACGATCACAAAAAGCAATGTATCAGTTAGTAGCTCATCTAGTTCACTTTCGTTTGTCATTCAAACCTAGAAAAACTGAACCCATTTTTCGAGAAAATCGTGAATTTGTAAAAATTTCTAATCTGCCGAACTTAAGATCGATTCCGACACAATCTCAACTTTTTCCGTGCTCTAACATTGCAAATATTGCGATGATGATAAAAAGCAATTTATCAGTTAGCAGCTCATCCAGTTTACCTATATTTGTCATTCAAACCTAGAAAACTCATTTTGAACCCACTTTTCGAGAAAATCGTAAAATTGTAAAAATTTACTAATCCGGCGAACTTTCGATTCCGACACAATCTTAACTTTTTCGTGCTGTAACATTGCCAATATTGCGATGATGACAAAAAGCAATTTATCAGTTAGCAGCTCAACCCGTTTACCTTTATTTGTCGAACTTTCGATTCCGACACAATCTTAACTTTTTCGTGCTGTAACATTGCCAATATTGCGATGATGACAAAAAGCAATTTATCAGTTAGCAGCTCAACCAGTTTACCTTTATTTGTCATTCAAACCTGGAAAACTCATTTGGAACCCACTTTTCGAGAAAATCGTGAATTTGTAAAAATTGACTAATCCGGCGAAGTTAAGATCGATACCGACAAAATTTAAACTGTTCCGTGCTCTAACATTGCAAATATTGCGATGATGACAAAAAGCAATTTATCAGTTAGCAGCTCATCCAGTTTACCTTTATTTGTCATTAAAACCTAGAAAATTCATTTGGAACCCACTTTTCGGGAAAATCGTGAATTTGTAAAAATTGGGTAATCTCAGCTTTTCCATGCTATAACATTGCCAATATTGGGACGATCACAAAAAGCAATGTATCAGTTAGTAGCTCATCTAGTTCACCTTCGTTTGTCATTCAAACTTAGAAAACTCATTTTGAACCCACTTTTCGAGAAAATCGTGAATTTGTAAAAATTTACTAACCTGGTGAACTTAAGATCGACCCCGACAAAATCTCAACTCTTCCGTGCTCTAACTTTGCCAATATTGCGATGGTGACAAAAGGCTATTTATCAGTTAGCAGCTCATCCAGTTTACCTTTATTAGTCATTCAAACCTAGAAAACTCATTTGGAACCCACTTTTCGAGAAAATCGTGAATTTGAAAAAGTGAGTAATCTCAGCTTTTCCATGCTATAACATTGCCAATATTGGGACGATCACTACAAGCAATGTATCAGTTAGTAGCTCATCTAATTCACTTTCGTTTGTCATTCAAACCTAGAAAACTCATTTTGAACCCATTTTTCGAGAAAATCCTGAATTGGTAAAATTTACTAATCTGGCGAACTTAAGATCGATTCCGACACAATCTCTACTTTTTCCGTGCTCTAATATTGCAAATATTGCGATGATGACAAAAAGCAATT
>JANFPS010000350.1:0-17998 GCA_024703675.1 Drosophila nebulosa
ATAAATTTTTTTGTCAAATTAAAAAAGAAAAACCCAAAAAAAAAATTAAAAGTGCCCAAAATTTCAAATTTTTTGGGAAACCAGTTTTTCCCAAATTTTTGCTGGGGTCGAAATTTAAGTTCGCCAAAACTATTCAAAATTTTTTTGAAAATTTCCCATTTTTCCCCCCGAAAAATGGGTTTTAAAATTGTTCTCTAGGTTTGGGAAAGACAAGTGAAAGGGAAACTGGTGACCCACTTACCCGATATATTGGGTATTTTTCCCTCAAATTTCCCAAAAATTGGGAAAGTTTTGAGCACAGGCAAAATTGATATTTTGGCTGGATCGAACCAAAATTTCGCCAGAAATTTTTTTCCATTTTTTTTCAAATTTACGATTTTTTCGAAAAGGGGGTTTAAATTAGTTTTCCTAGGTTTTAATGGGGCAAATGAAAGTAAACCCGGAAAAGGCTACTAACTGAACTTTTCCCCTTTTGTCCTCATTGCAAAATTTTGGCCAACGTTAGGCAAGGGAAAGTTTTGGGGGATTTTTGCCGGGATCGAACCAAAAATTCGCCAGATTATTCAAATTTTTTTGAAATTTTGCGATTTTTTCCTCGAAAGTTTGGGTTTTCAAACTTTGTTAGTTTTTTTAGGGTTTGGGGTTTTTAAAATTTAAAAAGGTTTTTTAAATGCAATGGAAAAAACTTAACCCCCTTACTGATTTTATGTTTTTGGGCATCATTGCAATTTGGGCAACCCTTTTAGGCACGGGAAAATTTTAATTTTTGGGTGGATTTTGGGAAACCCAAAATTCGGCCCGTTATTTCCAAATTTTTTTAAAATTCCGATTTTCCGGGAAAAATGGGTTTTAAAAAATTTTTTTCCCCTTTTTTTGGTTTGAATGGGCAAATAAAGTAAATGGGGTGACCACTTCTGATAATTCCTTTTTTGGGCAAACATTGGAAAAATTTTGGGAAAGTTTAAAGGAAAGCACCGGGGCCCAAATTGAGTTTTTTTTTGGGTTGGATTTTTAACCCCAATTGGTTTTCGGGAGAATTTAATTCCCCATTTTTTTTTTACAAATTTACGATTTTCTCGAAAAATGGGTTCAAAATTTTTTTTCTAGTTTGAATGACAAATTTAAAATAAACTGGATTACCCCCCCAAAATGGGTAATTTCTTTTTGTTTTCATTTTTTTATTGGCAACGTTAGAGCACGGAAATTTTAAATTTTTCCGGGGTCGAAAACCCAAAATTCGCCCAGATTATTCCAAATTTTTTAAAAAAACCGATTTTCTCGAAAAATTTGGGGTTTCCCAAAAATTTGTTTTCTAGGGTTTTAATGACCCAATTTAAAGTAAACTGGATGAGCTACTTAAATGGGTAATTTTTTTTTGTTATCATTGCAAAATTGGAACGGTTTGAGCACGGGAAAATTTTGGGTTTTGGGGGGATCAACCAAAGTTTTTGGCCCGATTTTTTCCAATTTTAGAAATTTGCGGGTTTTCCGAAAAGTGGGTTTTTCCCAAAAAGGTTAAGTTTTTTTCTTGGGGTTTTTTTGAATGGAAAAAGTGAAAGTAAAATGGATGACCCCCTTACTGATATTTTTGCTATTTTTCATTTTTGCAATTTGGCAACGTTAGAAACACGGCAAAATTGGGTTTTTTGGCTGGGGTCGAACCAATTTTGCCAGATTATTTCCCTTTTTAAAATTCAAAGATTTTCTCGAAAAATGGGGTTTAAAATTAGTTTTTTTCTAGGTTTGAATGACAAAAGAAGTAAAACGGATGAGCCCAAAAAGCTAAAACATTTTTTTTTTTTGTCCTCATTCCCAATTTTTGGCAAAGTTTGAGCACGGGGAAAAATTGCGATTTTTTTCCGGGATCGAAACCCAAAATTCGCCAAATTAAAATTTAATTTTTAGAAAATTTTCCCATTTTTCCCGAAAATTTTTTTCTTCAAAATTAGTTTCAATTTTTTAAATTGACCCCAAAAATGGGAAAAGTTTTCCTTGGTTTTAATACCTTAAAAAAATGGAAATTTTTCCCCTTTTTTTGTTTTTTATCATTTGCAATTTGGCAACGGTTTGAGCACGGGAAAAATTTAAATTTTTTGGGTGGAAACGAACCATATTTTGCCAGATTTTTTTTCCCCTTTTTAAAAAATTCAAAAAGATTTTTCGGGGGGAAAAAGTGGGGGTTTAAATTTTTTCTAGGGTTTGGGAAAGAAAATGAAAGTAAAATGGGGTGAAACTACTTAAAATGATACCCCTTCCTTTTTGGGCCTTCTTTTCAAAATTGGCAACCTTTGAGCACGGCAAAATTTGGGGAATTTTTTTCCGGGGTCGAACCAAAGTTTGCCCGATTATTCTTTTTTAAAATTCCCGAAATTTTTTCGAAAGTTTGGGTTTCAATTTTAATTAGTTTTCTTTTTTGGTTAAAGACCCCATGAAAAGGGGTTAAAAAAGCCCAGGTTTTTTACTGAAATATTTTTGGGGGGTTACCCCCTTAGAATATTGGGAATTTTTTGGCCCCGGGAAATAATTGAGGAGGCTTTTTTTGGATTTGAACCTAAAATTTGGCCCGATTATTCCCAAAATTTTAAAAAATTTTTGCGATTTTTTCTCGAAAAATGGGGTTTAAAATTAGTTTTTCTAGTTTAATGAGCAAATGAAAGAAAACTGGATGAGGTCCTAATAACTTGATACATTCCTTTTTGTCATCCTTGCAATATTGGCAACGTAAGACACGGCAAAATTGAGATTTGGCTTGATTCGAACCATATTTTCTCGGCCAGATTCTTCAATTTTTTAGAAATTCACGATTTTCTCAAAAACTGGGGTTCGAATAATAGTTTCTCTAGGTTTGAATGACAAGTGAAAGTAACTGGCATTACCTTTTACTGGATATATTGCAATGAGGACAAATAGCAATATAGTCAGTAATAGGTCATCCAGTTTTAACTTTCACTTGCATTCAACCTAGAGAACTAATTTTGACCCCTTTTTGAGAAATCGTGAATTTCTAAAATGTGTAATAATCTGGCGCACTATGGTTTCGATTCGGCAGCCCAACATACTCATTTTGGCCGTGCTCTTACGTTGCCAATATTGCAATGATGACAAAAGATGGATCTATCAGTACATTAGCGTGTCTGATCCAGTTATACAATTTCATTTGTCATTTAAACCTATAAAGCTAATTTTGACCCACTTGTTTCGAGTGAAAATCGTGAATTGGTAAAAGTTTGACAACTTATATGACGAACTTTAATAGATCCCGACACTAATCCAATTTTGCCGTGCTCTAACGTTGCCAATATTGCAATGATGACAAATAGCAATATATCAGTAAATAGGTCATCCAGTTTACTTTCACTTGTCATTCAAACCTAGAGAACTAATTTTGAACCCACTTTTCGAGAACAATCGTGTGAAGTTTCTTAAAAATGGAATAATTCTGGCGAACTTTGGTTCGATCCTCCGCAAATCTGCAACTTGCCGTGCCTAACCGTTGCCATATTGGGCAATGATCACAAAAGGAATGTATCAGTTAGTAGTCTCATCAGTTTACTTTCATTTGTCATTTAAACCTAGAAAACTCATTTTTGAATCCCCACAACAACTTTTCGAGAAATCGTTGAAATTAGCTGTGAATATGGCATATCGGCGAACTATGGTTCGATCCAGCAAAACTCAGTTTTTCGCCGTGTGCTGTAACGGTTTGCCATATATTGCAATGATGACAAGTTACGCTCACATATCAGTAAATTAGGTCATCACTTTACTTTCACTTGTCATTCAAACCTAGAGAACTATTTTGAACCACTTTTTCGTGAGAAATCGTGAATTTCTAAAAATCGAATAATCTGGCGAACTATGGTTCAATCCAGCCAAAATCTCAATTTTGCCGTGCTCTAACGTTGCCAATATTGCAATGATGACAAATAACAATATATCAGTAAGTAGCTCATGCAGTTTACTTTCATTTGTCATTCAAACCTAGAAAACTAATTTTGAACCCACTTTTCGAGAAATCGCGATTTCTTCTAAACATTGAATAATTTGGCGAACTTTGGTTCGATCCGCGGCAAAAATCTCAATTTTGCCGTGCTTCTAACCGTTGCCAATATGCAATGATGAACACAAAGGAATGTATCAGTAGTAGCTCATCAGTTTACTTTCATTTGTCATTTAAACCTAGAAAACTAATTTTGAACCCACTTCTTGAGAAAATCGTGAATTTGTAAAAATGGAATAATCTGGCGAACTATGGTTTGATCCAGCCAAAATCTCAATTTTGCGTGCTCTAACGTGGCCATATTGCAATGATGACAAATAACAATATATCAGTAAGTAGCTCATGCAGTTTACTTTCATTTGTCATTCAAACCTAGAAAACTAATTTTGAACCCACTTTTCGACAAAATCGCGAATTTCTATAAATTGAATAATCTGGCGAACTTTAGTTTAATCCCGGCAAAATCGCAACTTTGCCGTGCTCTAACGTTGCCATATTGCAAATGTGACCATACAATATGTAAGTAAGTAAGTCATCCAGTTTACTTTCACTTGTCATTCAAACCTAGAGAACTAATTTTGAACCCACTATTTGCAGAAAATCGTGAATTTAAAAAATGAATAATCATGGCGAACTATGGTTTTGTCCAGCTCAAAATCTCAATTTTGCCGTGCTTTTACGTTGCCAATATTGCAATGATGACATATAGCAATATATCAGTTAGTAGGTCATCCAGTTAACTTTCATTTGTGCATTCAACCTAGAAAACTAAAAAATTTTTTGAATCCCACTTTTCGAGAAAATCGCGAATTTCTAAAAATTGAATAATCTGGCGAACTTTGGTTCGATCCCGGCAAAATCGCAACTTTGCCGTGCTCTAACGTTGCCAATATTGCAATGATGACAAAATAGCAATATTAGTAAGTACGTCATCAGTTTAACTTTCACTTTCATTCAACCTAGAGAACTATTTTTGAAACCACTTTTTGAGAAAATCGTGAATTTGTAAAATGGAATAATCTGTCGAACTATGGTTTGATCCAGCCATCATATCTCAATTTTGCCCTGCTCTACTTGCCAATATTTCATCAATGAGTGACAAATAGCATAAATCAGTTAGTAGGTTGTCATCCCATTTACTATTCATGTGTCATTCCAAACCTAGAAAACTTAATTTGTGAACCCACTTTTCGAGTGAAAATCTGCGAATTTTCTAAAATTTTAATAATCTGGCGAACTATGGTTCGATCCAGCCAAAATCTCAATTTTGTGGCAAAAAACATCAGGTGCTGCTTAATCGTTGCCAATATTGGCTGAATGATGACTAAATAAACAATTATCAGTAAGTTAGGGCTCATGCATGTTTACTTTCATTTATCATTCAAAAGTGAAAAACTTATTTTGAACCCACTTTTCGAGAAACTGCGCGAATTTCTAAAAAATTGAATAATTTGGCGAACTTTGGTTTCGATCCCCGGCAACAATCCTCAATTTTGCCGTGCTCTAACGTTCCAATATTGCTGATGACAATGCAATATATCAGTAAATAGGTCAATCCAGTTATACTTCATTTGTCATCTTAAACCTAGAGACCTATTTTTTGAACCCACTGTTTCCGAGAAATCGCGAATTCTTAAAAATTGACATAATTTGGTGCGAATGTTTTGGTTCGATCCCGGCAAAATCTCAATTTTGCCGTGCTCTAACGTTGCCAATATTGCAATGATGACAAAAAGGAATGTATCAGTTAGTAGCTCATCCAGTTTACTTTCATTTGTCATTAAACCTAGAAACTTATTTTTGGAACCCACTGTTTGAGAAAATCGGAATGTGTAAAATGGAATATCTGGCGAACTATGGTTTGATCCAGCCAAAATCTCAATGTTGGCCGTGCTCTTACGTTTGCCAATATTCTCTCAATGGTGACAAATAGCAATAATCATTAGTAGGTTCTATCCAGTTTACTTTCATGTGTCCAGTCAACCTAGAAAACAATTTTTGAACACACTTTTCGAGAAACAGCGTGAATTTCTGAAAATGGAATAATCTGGCGCGAATAATGGTTCGCTGTGCCCGGCAAAATCGCACTTTGGCGTGCTCTCTAACGTTGTGCAATCTTGCAATCTGATGACAATAGCAATAAATCAGTTGTAGTAGGTCATCCAGTTTACTTTCATTTGTCATTCAAACCTAGAAACTATTTTAACCCCTTTTCGAGACAAATTGTGAAGTTCTAAAAATGGAATAACCTGGCGACTATGGTTCGATCGCAGCCAAAATTCTAAGTTTGCCGGCTCTAACGTTGCCAATATTGGCAATGATGGACAAATAGCAAATATGATCAAGTAAGTAGTTCATCCAGTTTACTTCACATGTCATTCAAACCTAGAGAACTAATTTTGAAACCAACTTTTAGAGCAAATCGTGAATTGTCTAAACATGGAGAATCTGCGAATCTATGGTTCGATCCAGCCAAAATCTCAATTTTTGCCATGTGCTCTAACGTTGCCATATATTGCAATTGATGACAAATAACAAATATATCAGTAAGTAAGCTCATTCATTTTATTTCATTTGTCATTCAACCTATGAAACTAATTTTGAACCCACACCCCACGAGAAAATCGCGAATGTCTAAAAATTGATCGTAAATCCCTGGCAAACTTGTTCGATCCCGGCTAAATAGCAACTTTGCCTGCCTAACGTTGCCAATATTGCGAGTGATGATGTCATAATAGCAATGTATCAGTTAAGTAGTGCTCATTCAGTTTACTTTCATTTTGGTCATTCAACCTAAAAACTAATTTTTGTTGACCACTTTTCGAGAAAATCGTGAAGTCTATCTTGAAACAGTGGAATACAATCTGTGCGAACTTTGGTCGATTCCCGGAAAAAATCTGCAACTTTGGGCCGTGGCTCTAACGTTGCCAATATTGCGATGATGACAAAGGAATGTATCAGTTAGTAATACTGCATCTTGTTTCTTTCATTTGTCCCATAGTCAAACCTAGAAAACTATTTTGACCCCTTTCGAGAAAATCTGTGAATTTCTAAAATGGAATAAGCTGGCGAACTTTGGCTCGATCCTCGGCAAACTAATTCTGAACCACTTTTCCGTGAGAAATCGTGAATTTCTAAAAATTGAATTAATCCTGGAACTTTAGTTCGATCCCCGGCAAAATTCCGTACTTTGCCGGGGGTGGGTCTCCTAACGTTGCCAATATTGCGATGATGACAAAAAGCAATGTATCAGCTGGTAGCTCATCCAGTTTACTTTGTTTTTGTCATTCAAACCTAGAAAACTCATTTTGAACCCATTTTTCGAGAAAATCGTGAATTTCTAAAAATGGAATAATCTGGCGAACTATGGTTCGATCCAGCCAAAATCTCAACTTTGTGGCCGTGGCTCAACGTTTGCCAATATTGCAATGATGACAAATAGCAATATATCAGTAAGTAGGTCATCCAGTTTACTTTCACTTGTCATTCAAACCTAGAGAACTAATTTTAAACCCACTTTTCGAGAAAATCGCGAATTCCTAACAATTGAATATTCTGGCGAACTGTTAGTTCGATCCCGGTGCAAAGATCGTGTACTTTGCCCGTGCTTAACGATGCCCTTATTGCCTAATGGACAAAAAGCAATCTATCAGTGTGAGTTTGGCTCATCCAATGTTTATTTTTCGTTTGGTCATTCAAACCTAGAAAACTAATTTTGATCCTGTTTCAAGAAAAAATGTGAATTTCTAAAAACTTTGAATAGTCCGTGCAAACTTTAGTTCGATCTCCAGGCAGAAATCTCACACTTTTGCCATGGCTCTAACGTTGCCAATATTGCGATGATGACATATAGCAATGTATCAGTAAGTAGGTCATCCAGTTTACTTTCACTTGTCATTCAAACCTAGAAATCTAATTTTGATACCCCTGTTTTCGGGAAAATATCGCGAATTTTCTTAAAATTGAAATAATCCGGTCGAACTTTGTTCGATCCCTGCACAGATCTCAACTTTTGCCGTGCTCTAACGTTGCCCCATATTGCAATATGATGACAAATAGCAATCAAATCAGTTAGTAGGTCATCCCAGTTTACTTTCTTTGGTCCTTCAAAGCGTATAAAAACTAATTTTGAACCCACTTTTACGTGGGAGGTGCAAATCGCGAATTTCTGAAAAATGGAAATATCTGGCGAACTATGTGTTTCGAATCAAGCCAAAATCATCACTTTTCGCCGTGCTCTAAACGTTGTGCAATTTGCAATAAATGACAATACAATATACATTAAGTAGCTCATGTGCAGTTTCTCATTGTCCATTCAAACCTAGAAAACTAATTTATGAACCCACTCTTTCGAGAAAATCGCGTGATATTTCTAAAAATTGAAGAATCTGGCGAACTTTGTGTTTCGATCCCGCAAATCGCAACATTTGTCCGTGCTCAGTAACGTTGCCAATGTAAATTTGCAATGATGACAAAAAGGAATGTATCAGTTAGTAGCTCATCCAGTTTACTTTCATTTATTCATTCACCTAGAAAAACTCATTTTTAACCCCCTAGTTTGAGAAATCGTGGAATTGTGTAAAACGATGGGAATATATAATCTGCGTAACTAATGGTTCGATCCAGCCAAAATCGCAATTTGGCCGTGTGATCGCTTTAAACCTTGCCAATATTGTGATGATTGACCCCAAAAGCAATATATGCTGTGTAGGTTAGCTGTCATCCAGTTTTACTTTCATTTGTCTCAAATACTAGAAAACTCATGTTGAGCCCACTTTTCGAGAAAATTGTAAAATTTTAAAAATTGACTAATCTCCTGAATTTTACATCGATCCCGACACAATCTCAACATTTCCGTGCTCTCACTTTTCCATTTGCGATAATTCAACCAATGTATCAGTTTAGTAGACTCGTTAGGTTTTACTTGTCATTTCGTCATTCAATACCTAGAAAACTCATTTTTGAATCCACTTTTCGAGAAATCCGGAGAATTTCTAAAATTGAATATCTGGCGAACTTTGGGTTTCTTCCCGGCACAAATCTCATACTTTGCCGTGCTCCTAACGTGTTTGCCAATATTGCAATGACTCGAGTAAAAAGATATATCATTAGTAGCAATCAGTTATTTTGCGTTTGTAATTCAAACCTAGAAAATTTTGAACCCACTTTTCTAGAAAATCGAGAATTTCTAAAAATTTAATAATCTTGCGAACTGTAGTTAGATCCCGCCAATATCTAAAGTTTGCCGTGCTCTAACGTTGCCAATATTGCGATGATGACAAATAACATATATCAGTAGATTAGGTTCATTCCAGTTTACTTTCACTTGTCATTCAACTAGAAAACTTCAATTTTGAACCCACGTTCTCGAGAAATCGCGAATTTCTAACAATAATGGGAATAATCTGGCGAATCTTTTGTTTCGATCCAGCCAAATCTCATTTTTGCCGGCTCTAACGTTGCCAAATATCTGCAGAATTGATGGCATAATCTACAATATATCAGTAGTAGGTCATCCAGTTTTTAGTCTTCACTTGTCATCCACAACCAAGAAACTAATTTTGAACGTCCCTTTTCGAAAAATCGCGTGACAATTCTCGTCAAAATGGAATAATCTGGCGAACTATGGTTCGTTCCAGCCAAAATCTCAATTTTTCCGTGCTCTAACGTTGCCAATATTGCAATGATGACAATTAGCAATATATCAGTAAGTAGGTCATCCAGTTTACTTTCACTTGTCATTCAAACCTAGAGAACTAATTTTGAACCCACTTTTCGAGAAAATCGCGAATTTCTAAAAATTGAAAAGTCTGGCGAACTTAAGTTCGATCCCAGCAAAATAGCAACTTCATTGACCGGCTCGTAACGTTTTGCCACTACATTGCGATGATGACATATAGCAATGTATCAGTAGTGTAGCTCATGCAGTTTACTTTCATTTGTATACTTCACAAACCATAAAAAACTAAATTTTGAACACGCACTCTTTCGGAAAATCGCGACAATTTTTAAAATTGAATAATCAGTGGACTTTAGTTCGATCCCGGCAAAATCGCATTTTGGGCTCCGTGCTCTCAACGTTGCCAATATTGCAATGAATTACAAAAGGAATGTAATCACTTAGAGCTCATCCATTTACTTTCATTGTCATTCAAACCATAGAAAACTAATTTTGAACTCCCTTTTTTGAGAAAACTCGTGCAGTTTTTTAAAAATGGAATATCTGGCGAACTTTGGTCGATCCCGCACACAAATCGCAACTTTGCCGTGAATCGCTCAACCCTTGCCATATTGGGAGGAGACAAAAGGATGTATCAGTTAGTAGCTCATCCAGTTTACTTTCATTTGTCCATTCAACAACTAGAAACTCATTTTGAGGCCACTTTTTCGAGACAATCGCGTAATTTATAAAAATTTGACTATCTGGCAAACTTCGATCATCCTGGCAAACATCTCACTTGCCAAGCTTCTACGTTGGCTAATATTGCAATGATGACAGAAAAGCACGTATCATTACTAGCTCATCCAATTACTCATTTGGCATTCAATTCTAGAAAACTCGTTTTCAAGCCACTTCTCGAGAAAATCGTGATCTTGTAAAAATTGATTAATCTGGCGAACTTAGTTCAGAATCGCGGCACACTCAACTTTGCCGTCGCTCTAACGTTGCAACTTTGGCGATGATGACAACAAGCAATGTATAGTCTGGTAGGCACATCGTTTACTTTCGTTTGTTATTCAAACCTAGTAAACTAATTTTGAACCTTTTCGAGACAGACATCGCGAATTCCTAAAAAATTGAATAATCTGGTGATCTGAGTTAGATCCCGCCAAAAATCTCAACTTTGCCACATGCCTACATCGTTTGCCCAGATATTGCGATGATGACATAAAGAAATGTTCAGTTTAGTAGCTCATCCAGCTTTTCTTCATTTGTCATTCAAACCTAGAAAACTCATTTTGAACCCAACTCTTTCGAGAAACTTCGTGAATTTCTAAAAATGGAATAATCTGGCGAACTGTAGTTCGAACCCGGCAAAATCTCAACATTTCCGTGCACTCACTTTGCCAATATTGCGATGATTACAAAAAGCAATGTATCAGTTAGTAGCTCATCCTGTTTACTTTCATTTGTCATTCAAACCTAGAAAATTAATTTTGAACCCCTTTGGAGAAAAATCGTGAGTTTTCTAAATGGGTGTATAATCTGGCGAACTGTTGTTCGATCCCGGCAAAATCGCAAACTTTTGCCTGTGAATCGTCTCTAACTTGCCAATATTGGTGATGATACAAAGCAATATATTCATTTTTAGTAGCTCATCGTTTTACTTTCTATTTGTCATTCAAAACTAGAAAACTCATTTGAGCCCCTTTCTCGAGAAAACATCGTGAAATTTATAAAAATGTTTTAATCGCCGAAAAAAACGGGAATAATATCAGTTAGTAGCCCATTCAGTTTATTTTCGTTTGTAATTCAAACCTAGA
Source organism: Drosophila nebulosa (assembly GCA_024703675.1). NCBI lineage: Eukaryota > Metazoa > Arthropoda > Insecta > Diptera > Drosophilidae > Drosophila > Drosophila nebulosa. The sequence continues at coordinate 11,486 of JANFPS010000350.1, forward strand.
AAACTTCCATTTTTAACCTCCTCTCTTCTAGAAAAATCGAGAGTTTCTACAAATTTAATGAATAATCTGCCGAACTGTAGCTAGATCCACACCAATATCTCAAGTTTCTGCGTGCATCTAAACGTTGTCAATATTGCGATAATTAAGAAAAAAGCAATGTATCAGTTTAGGTAGCTCATCCATCTACTTTCATTTTTCATTCAAACCTAGAAAACTCATTTTGAACCGCATTTTTCGAGAAAATCGTGAGTTTTGTAAAAATTGAATAAACTCGGTCAAGAAAAAAAAAAAAAACTTAAGTTCGATCTTATCAAAAATCTCATAATTTCGCCGTGTGCTCTAACGTATGCCATTATTGCGTATGATGACAAATAAGCAATGTAAATCCAGTTCGTGTACTCATCCAGTTTTACTTTCCATTTTGTCTAATCAAGCATAGCAAACTAATTTTTGACCGCATGTTTCAACAGAAATCGTGACATTATTCTAAAAATTGAATAATTCGGCGAACTTTAGATCGTGAACCCGAACAATCATACCACTTTGCCGTGTGCTCTAACGTTGCCAATGACTTGCAATGATGGGGACAATAAGATGTACCAGTTAGTAGCTCCTTCAGTTTACTTGTTAAATGTCTTTCAATCTAGATAACTTAATTTTACACCCACTTTTCGAAAATCGTGAATTTTGTAAAAATTTGATACTTATCTGGCAAACTTACGACTAGTATCCGTGGCAAAATCTCACTTTCCAGCTCTACGTTGCCATTACTATAGCGATGATGACACAAAGCAATTGTATCATGTAGTATGCTAATCCAGTTGTACTTTCATTTGTGTCATTCAACATAAAAAATAATTTTGAACCCACTTATTCAAAAAATCGTGAATTCGTAAAAAATTGATTAATCTGGCGAACTTTAATCGAACGCCGAAACCCATCTAAACTTTGTTGTGCGTGCTCTACGTTGGCCAATATTGCAATCATGACAATAAACATTGTTCGTTAGTAGCTCCTTCAGTTTACTTTTAATGGTATCTTTCAAATCTAGATAACTAATTTTAAAACCCACTTTTCGAGAAAATCGCGAATTTCTAAAAATTGACTTATCTGGCAAACTTACGATCGATCCTGGCAAAATCTCAACTTTGCCAAGCTCTAACGTTGCCAATATTGCAATGATGACAAAAAGCAACGTATCAGTTACTAGCTCATCCAGGTTACTTTCATTTGGCAATTCAAACATCGATAACTAATTTTTGCACCCCACTTTTTGTCGAGAAATCGTGATTATGGTAAACAATTGACTTATCTGGCAAACGTTACGGATCGATCCTGGCAAATCTCAACTTTGGCCAGCTCTAACGTTGCCTATTGCAATGATGACAAAAAGCAACGTATCAGTTACTAGCTCATCCAGGTTACTTTCATTTGGCATTCAAACATAGATAACTAATTTTGAACCCACTTTTCGGAACTGTCGTGAATTTGTAAACATTTTGGACTTATCTGGCAAACTACGATCGGATCCTGGCAAAATCTCACTTTTCCAAGCTCTAACGTTGCGCTAATATTTCAATGATGACAAAAAGCAACTATCAGTTACTAGCTCCTCCAATTTACTTCATTTGGCATTCAATACATAGAAAACTCGTTTTCAGCCCCTTCTCGAGAAAATCGTTATCTTGTAAAATTGGATTAATCTGGCGAACTTGTCAGTTCGATCGCGGCCTAAATCTGTCATTTTTGCCGTGCTCTAACGTTGCCAATATTTGCGATGATGACAAAAACAGATGTATACGTAGGCTGTAGGCACATCCCGTTTACTTTCGTTTGTCATTCTCTCAAACCTCAGAAAACTTAAGTTTGTGAACCCACTTTTCGAGAAAATTGCAGCGAATTCCTAAAAATTGAATATCTGTGATCTGTAGTCTATGAATCCCGCCAAAATCTCAAGTTGTTGCCGTGCTCCTAACGATGCCAATATTGCATGATGACAAAAAGTGAATGTATCGGGCATTATAGCTCATCCGTTTTTAACTTTCATTGTCATTCAAAACAGAAAAACCTCATATTTGAGGCACACTTTTCGAGAAATCGTGCATATTTAAAAATTGGACTAATCTGCCGATTTAGATCCGATTACCGACACAATCTCAACATTTATCCGTGCTCTCACTATTGCCAACATTGCATAATTACAAATTATGTATCATTAGTAGTTCCTTTCCAGTTTACGTTCGTTTGGTCATTCAAACTACGAAACTCGTTTTGAAACATTTTTCGAAAAATCGTGAATTCTAAAAATTGAATAATCCGGCGCGAACTTTAGTTCGATCCCGCAAAATCTCAATGTTGCCGTGCTCTAACTGATGCAATATCTGCATGATGACAAAAAGCAATGTATCAGTTATAGCTCATCCATTTACTTTTCGTTTGTCATTCAAACCTAGAAAAACTATTTTGAATCAACACCTTTTCGATAAAATCGCGGAATTTACTAAAATTTAATAATTCTGGGACTTTAGTTCGATCCCGGAACAAAAACTCCGCAACTTTGCCGTGCTCTACCGTTGCCAATATATTGCGATTGATGTGTACCAACACTGCACTGTATCAAGCTGGTAGCTCTCCCAGTATATACTTTGTTTTTGTGCATTCAACACCTAGCAACTCACTCTTTGACACACCCCTTTTTCGGGAAATGACGTGAATTTCTAAAACATTGTGTAATAATCTGAAGAACTATGGTTCGATCCTGCACAAAAATCTCAATTTTGCCGTGCTTTTCTACGTTACCAATATTGGCAATGATGAACACATAGCAATATATCCGTAAGTAGGTCATCCAGTTTCCTTGTTCACTTGTCAGTCAAAACTTAGAAAAAACTAATTTTGAACACCAATTTTCGAGAAATCGCGAATTTCTAAAAATGGAATAATCTGTCCGCACTTTAGTGTTCGATCCCGGCAAATCGCAACTTGTGGGCCGTCTCTCACGATGGGCCAATCATTGCAATGATGACAAAAGAGCAATGTATCTAGTAGTAGCTCATCCAGTTTAACTTTCATTTGTCATTCAAACATAGCAAACTCCATTTTGACCCCTGTGGTCGAGATATTCGTGTGAATTTCTAAAAAATTGAAATAATCTGACAACTATGGTGCGATCCTGCCAAATCTCAATTTTGCCGTGCTCTAACGTAACCATATTGGCAATGTATGACAAATAGCAATATATCATAGTACTCTCCAGTTTACTTTCATTTGCTTATTCAAACCTAGAAACTAATTTTGACCCACTTTCGATAAATTGCGTATTTCTCAAATTTAATAATCTGGCGAACTTTAGTTCGATCCCGGCAAAATCGCAACTTTGCCGTGCTCTAACGATGCCAATATTGCAATGATGACAAAAGCGCATGTATTCAGTTCGTAGTCTCTCTCCAGTTTTTACTTTTCACTTGTCATTTCAAACCTAGAAACTAATTTTAGAACCCACTTTTGAGAAATCGTGAATTTCTAAAAAAGGAATTATCTGGCGAACTATGGTTCGATCCAGCCAAAATCTCAATTTTGACGTGCTCTTGATGACAAAAAAAAATGTATTCAGTTAGTAGCTCATCCCGTTTATATTTATGTGTCATTCAAACCTAGAAAGTAATTTTAACCCACTTTTGGAAAAAATCGTGAGTTTCTAAAAATGGAATAATCTGGCGAACTATGGTTCGATCCAGCCAAAATCGCAACTTTGCCGTGAATCGCTCTAACCTTGCCAATATTGGGATGATGACAAAAAGCAATATATCAGTTAGTAGCTCATCCAGTTTACTTTCAGTTGGATTCCAAAAAACTAGAAAACTCATTTTGACCCCTTTTCGAGAAAATCGTGATATTTTAAAATTGACGAATCTGACGAAAAAATTTGTTTTTTTTACATCGTTCCGCGACACAATCTCAACATTTCCGTGCTCTCACTTTTCCAATATTGCGATAATTACAAAAAGCAATGTATCAGTTAGTAGCTCGTTGAGGTTACTTGCATTTGTCATTCAAACCTAGAAAACTCATTTTGAACCCACTTTTCGTAGACACATCGCGATTTCGAAAAATTGAATAATCTGCGAACTGGAGTTAGATCCCACCAAAATCTTTAGTTTGCCGTGCTCTAACGTTGCCAATATTGCGATGATGATAAAAAGCAATGTATCAGTTAGTAGCTCATCCAGTTTACTTTCATTTGTTATTCAAACATAGAAAACTCATTTGAATCATATTTTCGAGAAATTCGTGAATTGGTAACAATTCACTTATCTGGCAAAAGTTTTAGTTTCGATCCCCGACAAAATCTCAACTTTGCCGTGCTCAAACATTGTCAATATTGCGATAATTAGAAAAAGCAATGTATCAGTTAGTAGCTCATCCATCTAACTTTCATTTGTCATTCAAACCTAGAAAACTCATTTTAACCCATATTGTTTCGAGAAATCGAGAATTTGTAAAAATTTAATAATCTGGCGATCTGAATGTCGATCTTAGCAAAATCTCAACTTTCCGTGCTCTAACGTTGCGCCATTATTGCTGATGAGGCACACAAAGCATATGGGTTTAAAAAAAAAAAATTCAGTCAGTACTCCAGTTTACTTTTCATTGACAATCAAGCATAGAAAACTACTTTGACCCAGTTTTCAAGAAATCGTGAATTGTAAAAAATTGATTAATCTGGTCGGCACTTAAGTTCGATCCTGCAACATCTCACTTTCCAAGCTCTAACGTTGCCATTATTGCGATGATTATACAGAACTGTTCATAGTTAGTTAGCATCTCCAGTTTTACTTTCATTGTCACTTCAAACATAGAAAACTATTTTTGAACCCACTTTTCAAGAAAATCGTGAATTTCTAAAAATTGATTAATCTGGCGAACTTTAGACCGATCCCGACACAATCTTAACTTTTCCGTGCTCTAACATTGCCAATATTGCAATGATGACAATAAGATGTATCAGTTAGTAGCTCTTTCAGTTTACTTTTAAATGTCTTTCAAATCTAGATAACTAATTTTAAACCCACTTTTCGAGAAAATCGTGAATTTGTAAAAATTGACTTATCTGGCAAAATTACGATCGATCCTGGAAAAATCTCAACTTTGCCAAGCTCTAACGTTGCCAATATTGCAATGATGACAACAAGCAACGTATAGTAAACTAGCTCACTAGGTTACTTTCTTTTGGCATTCAAACATAGAAAACTTTTTGAACCCACTTTCAAAATATCGTGAATTTGTACAAATTGATTTATCTGCGACTTTAGATCGATCTCGACACAATCTTAACTTTGCCGTGCTCTAACGTTGCCAATATTGCAATGATGACAATAAGATGTATCAGTTAGTAGCTCTTTCAGTTTACTTTTAAATGTCTTTCAAATCTAGATAACTAATTTTGAACCCACTTTTCGAGAAAATCGTGAATTTCTAAAAATTGACTTATCTGGCGAACTTACGTTCGATCCTGTCAATATCTCAACTTTGCCAAGCTCTAACGTTTCTAATATTGCAATGATGACAAAAAGCAACGTATCAGTTACTAGCTCATCCAAATTACTTCCATTTGGCATTCAAACCTAGAAAACTCTTTTGAAAGCCCTCTTCAGAAATCGGAATTTTAAAAATTTAAATTAAACTGGCGAACTTAAGGTTTGATCCGGCAAACCAACTTTTCCTTTTACTTTTCCATTTGGAATTACAAAAAACTTAAGGGGTCATTCCCTTACTTTCATTTGTCATTCAACCTAAAAAATTTTTGAACCCCCTTTCGAGAAATCGGAATTTTAAAAAAAGATAATCGGCGAACTTGGTTTGATCCCGGAAAAAACCAAAATTTCCGTGCCTTACTTGCCAAAATTGGGAGAACAAAAAGGAATGTTATTAATAGCTATCCCTTTTCTTTCATTTTGTTTATTAAACCTAGAAAATTTTTTGACCCACTTTTTGAGAAATCGTGAATTTAAAAATTGGATCCGTTTACTTTTGCCATTTCGAAACTATTTTAACCCATTTTTTGGAAAAAACGTGAATTTTAAAAATTGAATAACCCGGGGAAATTTTTTCGATCCCGGCAAAATCAACTTTTCCGTGGTCTTACTTGCCAATATTGGGAATTCAAAAAAAAATTTCAGGTAGCCATTCATTTACTTTTTTTGCCCTTTAAACCCAGAAAAATCTTTTAAACCCTTTTTTTGGAAAACTGAAATTTTTAAAAAAAGGGAAAAATCTGGCGAACTTTGGTTTTGATCCCGGGGAAAAGCCAAATTTTCCTCTCAACTTTGCCCAATATTGGGGGAAATACAAACAATTTCAAATAGCTCTTTCCCGTTTACTTTCTTGCATCAACCTTAAAAATTTTGAACCCCTTTTTGAGAAAAAACGGGAATTTAAAATTGATAATTGGGGGAACTTAAATTTGATCCCGGAAAACCAACTTTTCCGTCTTACTTTTCCCTATTGGGCATT